>PVIH01014867.1:0-51918 GCA_004025045.1 Sigmodon hispidus
ATTAATACAAAGTTAAATATATAATTGCCCTATTTTACACGTGTCTACCTCTGTCTAAAATATTTTACACATTGATATATATTAAGTACATTGCCATTTCCATAATACAATTTCTACCTCTAATTATTTATGATAGTCATAACATTTGTTATACTATACACACAAGTTGTTTTATATAAATCTGTTTAGATATATTTTATATATAATGATATATAGTTAAGATATTGTTGCCACTTAATAAAAAATATATATTTTAGTCAATTTTCCTAAAATTGTTATACTTAAAATTATTTAAAAGAGCTATACACTCATTTTAAAATGCCTATTTTTGCAATGTTAGACTCACTTTCTTAGTTAATTAAGATTACAAATTATGGTTACTCCAATTTATCACCTAACAGTCAAGATACTCAGGCTTTTCAAAAACATATCAAAATATACCAAATAGATAGGCGTCTTCAATCACTTCATAAACCAAAAAAATATGACATTCAAAATTTCGTTATTTCAAATTTAGCCTTAAGAGACATGACAACTCCTGGCATCACCGTTCCTTTCTCAAAATAGTGTTAAACATCACAGACATCTTACAAAAAAATTATTTAGTTTGGCTAATAATGGCCTAAGAGACAAAAGACTACACTTGCGCCCACCCAAAAACGCCATCTGTTATAATATGTTTTTCTGGGCCTGTTTGGGTCTAAAAATTTATGACCTGGCGCACGTGTGGCACCAGTTTAAAACCTAGTTCGCGCGCCCGCGGCTTTTGTCTCCCAAAAAAAATAAATTACACGCTTATATATTTTACACTGCTTAGCCCATATCTTAAACACATTACTAGCTAGCTCTTTCTTCTTAAATCAACCCATTTCCATAAATCTACTTATCATGTGGCTTGCAGCCCGTGGCTCACCTAAATTCCTACATACTTTTTCTTCAAGAGACAAATAGCGACTAATAAACTCCACCCCTTCTTCCTACCTGGCTGCCTCTGATTCTCCACCCACTTCTACAGTGCCCTACATGGGTCTAAACATTTATTTATATCATACAAAAAACATTCCACCACAGGGGTGGGGTGGGCTTTACTGATAAAATGTGCAACGCTAGCACTGCCTTACTTTACTGTGTGAGATGTGCCCCTGGTCAGGAGGGTTTCCCTCTAAAACATGGAAGAGAACCCGTAATTTGTATCTGGTATATCTAGCCAAACAATCAGAATCACATGCAAGAATACTTTTAAAAGTCATAGAAAACTCTAACTAAAAACTAGAAATAAAACTTTAAAAACAGTTTTAATAGCAATCACAATCAATAATTTTAAGAAAACTATCATTAGTAGCCAAAGACAGAATACAAAAAGTAAGTAAGAAATGGGTCAAAATGTCTCTATGATTAAAATCAATATTAAGAAAAAAATATAAAAATGAAAGACAGGTTTTACTTACCATTCTGAAGCAAACACCTGAATAAAAGAAGAAAAAAAGAAATGTCAGCTTGTCTGACTTTTACAAACTACACATTCTCTGCCATAACTTGTATCTGTTAAGAGATGAGTAACAAAATGAAGGAAACACTCAAATCTGAATGTACTCAAAAGGTCTTCTTAAAAATTATTTTCTTTTAAAATGAAGACTTTTGGGGGAAAATATATTTGAAACCATAGTATATATGTTGAATTATACTTAAATCCTATTTTAAAATGTTTATTAAAAACACAGATGATCAGTTGGTATGGGCCCGTAATTTGGGCTACTTGAGAGGCTGAGGCAGAGGGATGACAAGTTTAAGTTCAGTCTAAGCTACATAGGAAATTCAAGGCCAACCTAGGCAACTTTGCCTCACAATAATAAGAACAGGGAGGTCATCTATGTATATAGCTCAGTGGTACATTTGCCTAGTATGAAGTCTTAGACAGTCTCCAATTCCACAAAAACTGAAGGAATAAACAGTGGAGAGTAGTTAATATAAAATGTACATATCCTCAGTTTTTAGATTTTTTTCATTTATAATGCAAGAACTAAATTTAAATTTAAATAGTTTTAATTGTTTCTAGATATAGCCAGAACCAATGAAGCAAAGCCAGCATCAATATGTGCTTGACTACTGCTGGGCTTCCAGGCCTTCATCATTAACGGAAAACAATAACAATGAAAATGATCCCTAGAGACTTTCTTTTGTAGCTGACATTATGTGCATACTTTCGATCATGTATGTCGAGTAGTATTGTTCATGTTGGTTATATTTTTCTCTCTCTAGATTGCGGCAGACAAAGTTGTTCCATATTAATCACTACCAACCTGTCATATAATTCAGGTATCCAATTTGAAGATGTGGGAGCATCATCCCAGGCAGAAGTCAAGAATGCCAGGGTTTGAGGATGTAGCTCAATGGTAAGGTACTTGTGTAGCATGCACTGGCCTTTGATTCAAACTTCAGTGCACACACACACACACACACACACACACACATTACCACAAGGAATGCTATCAATTTTATATCCTGTGTTGTTTATAGCCAAACATGGATACATAAAGAACTAGGTTTTCTAATGGAAGTAAGACAAGAGGCTAGATAGCTCCAAACTATCAAGGATGTATCCTGAAGACTTGAACCCTTTGATAATTATAATGATCCTAAACAACAGATCTCAGGTCATTTCCTCAAACAGCAAATCACAAGATCCTTGATCACAAAGAATGCATAGAAAATAACCAGCTTCTACAAATTGTTTTAAGACCTCTACATGTATACAACAGCATGTATACCACAAATATACATAGAATAAGTAAATATAAATGTTCCAATTTTTTAAAAGGACCAGCCTGGGCTACAAGTACAAAGCTCTGTCACCCCTCCCCAACACACACACTCACAGAGTCCTGATACAAGGTACCTAGACCAGCCATGCCATAGTCAAAAATACCAACAAATCAAAGCCCTTTCTCCTGGCTGGGAGGAGGATCTAGAAAAAAGTATTTAAAGCTTTCCCTATCCTAAATAAAACTGAACTCTTTTGTTTCAACTTGACTCAGAGACTGTCTTTGTTCTCCATGCCTTCTTACCCAGTTCCCGAAGGTGAACTAGCAGGGCCCTGAGCATAGAGGCAACCATGTTTTGACCCTGAACCAGCCTCACCCCAACATCTGATGCCAGCATTATGGAGCCTTTTGGCTTTGCTATTAACTATGCCTGTTTTGGGGTCATTTTTTGTTATTGTTGCAGTTACTTTTTGGCTTTTTATTTTTGCCTGTTGTTGTTACAGCTGTTTGAGAGGCGAGTGAGTGCCTCCTCCATCCAGGTTGTCCATTCTCCTGCTCCTTTCAGCTCGGTGTGACATCCACCCCACCTTGGTGGTTTTCAGTAAGATGGCTCCTCTCCTTGATTGATTCCATTTATCTCAATCTTCTTGAGATCCTCCTTTTCTTTTTTTCTAGTATTTGTTTGTGTTTGTCTGTTTAAGTTTTTAGGGAGGCACAAAAACATCCCTTTCCAGGTATGCTCACCATTTCCACATAATAGTTGACCACTCAGCAAACAGAACCAGCATCTGGCTCCCCCTCCCCATGAGCTGACCCCCAACTGAGACACTACAGGAGCACTCAGCTACTGGCTTCACATCCAGTAGAAGTCCCTCACTAAACACAAGACATTGTTCCATAAACATGCTTTTGTTTTGCTTATTGTATGTCTTGCACTGTAGAAATGGGCAATATGCCTTTTCACTGCAGGGAAGAACACATTGGAGCTTTTTTTTTTTTTTAAAAAAAATAAGAATGCTATATCCAGATGCCAGTAAAACAAATTATATCATTCTTATTCAAAGAAAAGGTAAAACAGATGAGACATTTGTGATTCAAAATTTGGTTCTGTGCAACTGGAAGAATTGTTAGTTTTTTTTTTAAGATTTTTAATAAAATGTCAAAATGAGCCTGTTAATATTTTTTTTAGATAGTCAATATGCGGTCCAAGTCTTTTCAAAAGGATACCCTTAAGCCTACAGCCAATTCCATGCTTCTAATACAAGAAGTTTTAAATCAAAGAATACTCATAGTACTTGTCTCATATTAAATCCCATTCCAAATTATCAGGTATACTAGTTAAGGGAAATGAAATAATTGACACCATTATACTTGTTGTACTAGATTTCCAGCCCCATTTGGGCCTGAAGTCTGACCCGACCACGGTGGCTTTCATACCCCCAAGAAATGACTCAGACACTTATATTAATTTCATACTGTTTGGTTTGTCTCAGGCACATTACTGGCTAGCTCTTTCATCTTAATTTAACCCATTTCTGTTATTCTACCTGCCACATGGTCCGTGGCCTGTGGCCCATAGCTCATCTTTACATGTTTCTTCTTTGGCGGCTGGATGGAGACTACCTGACTCTGCCCTCCTTCTACCTGTCTTTCCTCTGACTCCTCCACCCACTTCTACAGTGCTCTACACAGGCCAAAACAGCTCTTTATTTACAGAATTGCATACAGAGAAGAGTTCCAACATATACTGACAGCTACAGTTGATTTGCTAGAACAAACTAGAGCATTACACAAGCAATATTATTTATCCCCTCAAAATTTACATAAATTACTTTCAGAGTTGCCAATTTCTCAATGCAAAAACCATTCCAGAAGCTGTTCCACTTGTACACTGATGGGCCCATAGTGCCCCTACAGAGTGTGGGAGTCAATCCACAAGGCTTAATATATAATATATATAATGCCATAAGGCAGATGGATATGACACATTATGCTTCTTTTGGTAACTTGAGATATATACATGTAATGATTGACATCTGTTTTAGGTTCATGTATGCACTAGCATTGCCTGGAGAAAAAGCTTCCAACATTATAAAGGCAATTAAATCAGCCATGCTAATCAGGGGAGTACTCTGGGCCATTAAAAGAGACAATGGCCCTTCTTATGTATCACAGCAGCTTAATAAATTCTTAGGCTTACATAGCAGGCATCCCTGACAGCCCAAAAAGACAAGCCATTGTAGACAGAGCTAATAGAACCCTTAAGGAGCTTTTGGCAAAATTGTTATCACAGAAGCTAAGAGAATCCTAACCTGACTTGCTTGCACTTCCAGCTTACTCAAGTAACATATTTTCCTTCTCAGAGCTTTGCTGGGATTGAAGACTAGGTAGTTACAGTTATAATCGTATCACATCTTAGCTAAGAATATTTAGGTACAAGGTTCATATTATTCAAGATAGACACTTTTGGAGTAATCTCTGTATATTGCCACTTTCAGTACTCTAGACATTTAATATATGTTTCATGTTTGTTGTCTTGTTGGTTGTCG
Organism: Sigmodon hispidus; assembly: GCA_004025045.1. Lineage (NCBI taxonomy): Eukaryota > Metazoa > Chordata > Mammalia > Rodentia > Cricetidae > Sigmodon > Sigmodon hispidus. Next base: position 5,312 of record PVIH01014867.1, read on the forward strand.
ATTGACCTTGTTTATGTTATTTGCCTTTTCCCTCTCCTGGATATTACATGACAATTGTGGCTATTGTATGTAGTTTTATATTTAGGTTTAGAACTTTCATATTAAGACAAAAGGAAAAAAAATGTAGTGGAGAGCAAGCAATATCACCTTGACCTAGAGGAATAACCTTTATGCTTTGAAATTCTAGCATTAAGGGCATGGGCAGAAGACAAGTTTCTTTTATTAATATGTATAAAGTCGCATTTTTTTATCCATGTATCCCCTTGTTCAAACTCCCTTCCCCCTCCCACCCTTCCCAGTCACTCACTCTTCTCCCCATCCTTATCTCCTCCCCAGCCAGGGCAGGAAGTCCCAAGGTCTCAAGGTGGTTTAGTTCAGGATCTCACTCCAGGTAGACCTGCTTTTCTCATCCCGAAATCAAGACTGGGTCAGGTGTTCCTCTGGAGGGAATGGGCTCTAAGGTGCCAGTTCAAGGTGATTCAGATCTTAAGCTGTTAAGTGGTGATGGTTTGCAACTTGGGAATGCTTTGCTTTTTGTTTAAAGTCCACTAATGAATGAGTATATCCCCTGCTTATCTTTCTGGGTTTGTGATACCTCACTCAGGAGGATATCCTCCAAATCCATCCATTTGCCTGCAAATTTTAAAATATCATTTTATTCTTACTGCTAAATAGTACTCCATTGTGTAGATGTATCAGAGTTTGTTGATCCATTCTTTAGTTGAGGGGCATCTAGGTTAACCACAGGTTCTTGCTATTACAAATAATGCTGCTATGAACACAGTTGAGCTAATGCTTTTAGGGAATGAATGTGCATCTTTAGGGTATACACCCAGAAGAGGTATTGCTGGATCCTTGGGGAGTCTGACTCCCAGTTTTCTGAGAAACATCCATGGTGAATTCCAGAGTGGCTGAAGAAGCTTACACTCCCACCAACAATGGAGGAATATTCCCCTTGCTCCACAACCTCTCCAACAAAGGCTGTCATCTGTATTGTAATCTTAGCCATTCTGATAGATATAAGGTAGTATGTCAAAGTTGTTTTGATTTGCATTTCTCTGATGGCTAAAGATGTTGAACAGTTTTTCAAGTGTCTTTCAGACATTTCTAATTCTTCTGCTGAGAATTCCCTTTTTAGTCTGGAACCCAATTTTTTGATTGGGTTATTCAAGGTTCTGGGCTCTAGTTTCTTGAGTTCTCTATATATTTTAGAAATCAGTCCTATATCACTTGTAGGGTTGGTGAAAATCTTTTATAATTCTGTAGGCTGTCATTTTGTCTTAATGACTGTGTCCTTGACTTTACAGAAGCTTCTCAGTTTCAGGAGGTCCCACTTATTGATTGTTATTCTTAGTGTCTATACTACTGGTGTTATATTTAGGAAGTAGTCACCTGTGCCAATGCATTGGAGGGTATTTCCCACTTGCTTTTCTTTCAGGTTAAGTGTGGTTGGGTTTATGTTGAAGTCTTTGATCCACTTGAATCTGAGTTTTGTGCAGGGTGACAGGCTTGGATCTATTTGCATTTTTCCACATACTACCATCCAGCTATGCCAACGCCATTTGTTAAAGACACTATCTTTTTTCCATGGAATATTTTTAGCCTCTTTGTCAAAGATCAGATGTCCATAGGTTTTTGGGTTAATGTCGGGATCTTCTATTATATTCCATTTATTGACAAGTCTGTTTTTAAGGCTGTTTTTTAATACTGCAGCTCTATAGAATGACTTCAAGTCAGGGATAGTGATGCCTCCTGAGGTTCTCTTGTTGAGCAAAATTGTTTTGACAATCCTGGATTTTCTGTTATTCCAAATGAAATTGAGTATTGTTCTTTCAAGGTCTAAAAAATTGTGTTGGGATTTTGATTGGAAGTGCATTGAATCTGTAGACTGCTTTTGGTTGAATTATCATTTTTACTATGTTGACCCTAGTTATCCAGGAGCATAGGAGTTCTTTCCATTTTCTGATATCTTCTTCAATTTCTTTCCTCTGTGATTTAAAGTTTTTGTCAAGTAGATCTGTTACTTTTTGGTTATAGTTACTCCAAAGTATTTAATGCTGTTTGCAGCTATTATAAAGGGTGATTTTGACCTTATTTTTTTTCAGCCCTTTCATCTTTAGTGTATAGAAGGGCTACTGACATCTTTAAGTTAATCTTGTATCCTGCTATATTGCTAAATGTGTTTATCAGCTGTAGAAGTTCCCTGGTACAATTTTGTGGATCACTTATGTATACAATCATATCACCTGCAAATAGGTAGTTTCACTTCTTCTTTTACAATTTGTATCCCCTTAATCTCCTTGTGTTCTCTTATTGCTTTAGATAAAATGTCGAGAACTATATTGAATAGATAGGGAGAAGAGAGGACAGCCTTGTCTAGTTCCTGAATTTAGTGGGATTGCTTTGAGTATTTCTCCATTTAATTTGATCTTGGCCATCTGCTTCTTGTATATCACCTTTATTATATTTAGATGTTTTCCCTTTATTCCTGATCTCTCGAGGACTTTTATCATAAAGGAGTGTTGGATTTTGTCAAAGGCTTTTTCAGCATCTAAGGATATAATCATGTGGGGTTTTTTCCCTTTAGTTTGTTTATATGATGAATGACATTTACAGTTTTTATATATTGAACCATCACGGCATTTCCGGGATGAAGCCTATTTGATCGTGGTGGATGATATGTTTTATATGTTCTTATATACAGTTTGCCAAAATTTTGTAGAGAATTTTAGCATCAATATTCATGAGGGAAATTGGTCTGTAATTCTCCTTCTTTGTTGAATTTTTGAGTGGCTTGGGTATTAGGGTAATTGTGGCCTCATAAAAAGAGTTTGGCAATATTCCTTCAGTTTCTACTGTACAAAACAGTTGAGAAGTATTGGAAGTAGTTCTTCTTTGAATGTCTGGTAGAATTCTGCACTGAAACATTTGGACCTGGGCTTTTTTCACTTAGGAGGCTTTAATAAAAGCTTCAATTTTCTTTGTGTTATAGGTCTGTTTTGGTATTTAATCTGTTCTTGATTTAACTTTGGTAAATGGTACCTGTCCAAAAAGTTGTCCATTTCTTCTAAGTTTTCCATTTTTGTCAAGTATAGATATTCAAAGTATGAGCTGATATTTCTCTGGATTTCCCAGGGGTCGGTTGTTATGTCTCTCTTTTCATTTCTGATGTTGTTGATTTGGATTCTCTCTTTTTCTGCTTTTTGGTTAGTTTGGATAGGGATTTATCTATCTTGTTGACTTTCTCAAAGAACAAACTGTTTGATTCTTTGATTCTTTGTATTGTTCTTTTTGTTTGAATTGTATTGATTTCAGATATAATTTTTATTATTTCCTTCTGTCTACTGCTTCTAGGTGAGTTTGTTTCTAATTGTTCTAAGGTTTTCAGCTGTACTGTTAGTTCTTTAGTGTGGTATTACTCTAGGTATTTCATATAGGCATCTATTGCTATGAATTTTTCTCTTAAGATTGCTTTTATTGTGTCCCATAAGTTTGGGTACGTTGAGGATTCATTTTTGTTAAATTATAGGAAGACTTTAATTTGTTTCTTAATTTCTTCCTTGACCTTAGAGGTGGTTGTGTTGAGTGATGTTTAGTTTCCATGAGATGGTAGGCTTTATGTGATTTTTGATGTTGTTGAACTCTAACTTTAGGCTCTGGTGGTCTGATATGATACAAAGGATTATTTCCATTTTTTTCATTTATTGATATATGCTTTATGACCAATTATGTGGTCAATTTTAGAGAAAGTTCCATGTGGTGCTAAGAAGTATGTATATTCCTTTGAGTTTGGGTGGATGCTTCTATACATATTTATTAAATCCATGTGCATCATAACCTCTGTTAGACTCCTTATTTCTCTGTTGACTTCCTGTCTAGTTGACCTATTCAAGGGTGAAAGTGGGGTTTTGAAGTCTCCTACTATTAGGGTATCAGAGTAGATGTGGGATTTAAGATTTAGTACTATTTCTTTTACACAGATAGGTGCCCTTATATTAGGGGCATGAATATTCAGGATTGAAATCTCATTTTGATAGATTTTTCCTGAGATGAATAACAAATGTCTCTCCTGGTCTCTTTTAATTGACTTTAGCTTGAAGTCTACTTTGTTAGATAATAAGATGGCAACACCAGCTTATTTCTTAGGGTCATTTGATTGATAAACCTTTTCCCAACCCTTTACTCAAAGCCTGTGTCTGTCTTTAAGGTTGAGGTGTCTTTCTTGAATGCAGCAGAAGGATGACTTCTGTTTTGTATCCATCATGTTAGTGTAGATCTTTCTATAGGTAAGTTGAGTCCATTGATACTAAGGGATATTAGTGACCACTGATTAATATTTTGTTATTTTTGGTGGTAGTTTGTATGTATTTCTTTTCTCAAGGCATTTCTGCTGTGAGATTATCAATTGTTTGTGGTTTCGTGGGTATATCTAGGATCCTTAGGTTAAAGTTTTTCCTCTATTGCTTTTTGAAGGGCCAGATTTGTGAATAGGTATTATTTAAGTCTGACTTTGTCATGAAATATCTTGTTTACTCCATCTATGGTGATTGATAGTTTTGCTGGGTATAGTAGTCTAGGTTGGCAGCCATGCTCTTTTAGTGTCTGTATAACCTCTGACCAAGACCTTCTTGCTTTCATTGTTTCCATTGAATAATTATGTGTTACTCTGATGGGTATGCTTTTATAGGCAAGTTGGCCCTTTTCATTTGCAGTTCTTAAAATTTTTTCTTTGTTCTGTATGTTTTGTGGCTTGATTATTATGTGGCAAGATGTCTTTTTTAGGGAGTCAAATCTATTTTGTGTTCTGTAAGCTTCTTATATCTTTATAGGCATTTCCTTCCTTAGGTTGAGAAAGTTTTGGTCTATGATTTTATTGAATACATTATCTGTGCCTTTGTGCTCATATTCTCCTTTTATTTCTATTATCCTCAGGTTAGATCTTTTCATGGTGTCCCAAATTTCCTGAACATTTTGTGTTATAGCTTTTTTTTTTTTTTTTTGGTTTTACTGTTTTCTTTGACTGATGTATCTATTTCTGCTATTGAGTCTTCCACTCCAGATATTATCTCTTCCATCTCTTGGATTTTGTTGGTTATGCTTGTATCTGTAGATCCAGTTCTTTTCTTCAGATTTTTTATTTCACCTTTGCCTTATTTTGTGCCTTTTTTATTGCTTCTATTTCATTTTTAGTTCTCAGAATGTTTCTTTTATTTTTTGGTTTTCTTTTAAGGATTTGTTCATCTCTTCCAATTTTTTTGTTTGTATTTTCTTCTTTTTTTAGGGATTTTTTATATCCTCTTTGAAGCCTTCAATAATCTTCATACAGATGTTTTTGCTGTTGTTTCCCTCTATTTCCTCTTCATTGCTCTGTTCAATTCTTGGTGTTGTGGAACCATCAGTTTCTTCTGGTGTTTCCTTGCTTTTCTTCATATTGTTTATGTATTCTTGTACTGGCATCTGCTCATGGCTTCAGTGGTTCACACTTAGTCAGCTCTTAGTCAGTTATGGCTAGAAGGCTTGTGTGTCTCCTGTCTTATCTGAGCAAGGGGTCTGCACAATCTCTGATTCTGCTCTGAACACGGATCTGAGTTTCAAAGGCTTCAATCTGTCTATGATGAGGCAATTCGCCCTGGAGTCTGGGCCCTGTTCTGAGAGGCCCCCTTCTGTTAGGAATCCCTGAGCAAGGCCCCTCCAAGCTTAAGCCTAGGGCCTGTCTGCTAACAAGAGTATGGGATCAGAACCTTAGCTGCTATCCTGCCTCAGAGAGGGAGTCTCAGGATGAGCAGACCTGGAGCTGGAATCAGCTCACCTCTCCAGAAGACCAGTTTTAGAATGGGTGCACATATGCTCCAGCCTGCTCTTCTTGTTTCTTTCTTGTGTTCTTGGATGGAGAACCTAACCTGCTGAGTTTCAGCCATGTGGACCAGTCCAGCCTTCCAGAGACTTCAAAACTGTTTAATCTCTTGTATCAGAGAGTGTTTTTCTATAAACCCCTTAATAATTAACTTTTTAAAATCAGTTGCCAGTGATTATTAATACTAACTATATCTGATGTCCAACATGGCATACCAGCCTGACATGGTCCTTTAAAAATATGATCCAGCACTTGCTCAGTTGCTAGAGAATGAATCTCTTCATCTCAGGGTTGTAGATTCATGCCCCACATTTAATAGAAATAGGAAAAGCTGGCTAAGTCATATATGCAACTGTTCTTAAACTGACATGACCACATGCTAAATACTAGGGCTTCAAGGCATAAAGGCCACATATAGTTCCAGGTGATAGTGCCTACTCTTCTCTACACTCTTTCACATTAATTTCTTTAGCTTTGATAAAGCTAAAGAGCCCAGTGTCTAAGACTTATCAGGTGGAGAGATCCCATTTCTCTCTAATGGCAGTCACCTGCTCCCCTGTGAGGGTATCCAGGGGCCTACCCAAGGACAAGGGTATACTTTCTTCCCAGGATGCCACAGTGCCAATATGAGTACCCTCCAGAGATGTTTATCCAGCAATGAATCAAGAAACTCTTGCCACAGAAAGAGACTCTGATGAGTAATGTAATTTCTCTTTGCTGTACTAATTAATTACAACTGCCATTATTACTGCACTACGGCTGGCAGTAGGAGGAGCAATAGCTAAAGCAGTTTCACTAACTCAAACTGCTGTTACAGCTGAAATTTTGAATCAAATAGCAGCTCTGTCTGCAGAGGCATCACATGTCCAGGGAATCATTAATCAACATCTAAGCATTGGTGAGAAACACATCATTATTAGCTGCAATCCCAGATACCAGACCATTTGTTTTACCCCCTGTAGAGTCTCCAATATTTTATTGTGGAGAAATTGACTAGCACAATACATAAAAGGGACTTGGTGAGATGTTTCTTTGTTACTCCATTTTGCTTTGGGAACAAATCCACTGATTAAATATAACCAGGATTCCAGCCAAGTCCCTAGAAACTGATTTCCTGACTAATGTATGAAACAATTTTAATCTTAGTAATTAGGAGACAGAAGCAGAATTGCTTCAAGTTCTAGGTAATCTTGGTCTATACACTGAGTTCTAGAATAGGTAAGAATGAAACCCTGCTTTAGAAAGAAAAAGCAGGGAAAGCAAATGGTTCAGTGGGTAAGAGTAATTGCTGCCAAGCTTAACAACCTGAGTTCAATGCCCAGAACCCACAGAAGGAGAGTACCAACTTCTACAAGTAATCCTCTGACCACCACATCCCCCATACAAATCAGTAAGCAAAGGAGAAAAAATAATAAAGAAATAAAACAATTTGGGCAATAACATCCATACGCCTAAAAACAAATGACAGTTTATTATACAAGCAAACCAATCTTGGTGATTTTTGAAGATACTCATTGAAAAATATGTTTTCAAAATGAAACATGTATTTAAAATGCCATAATGAAACCTGTTATTTTGTAAGCTAGTTTTAAAAATGAACTAATAATTTTAAAGTGAGTTTTTAGAGGTTCTGACTTGATTCATGAACAACAGTTAGTATGGTGAGAGCAATGTGACACAACAGAAGGAAAATATGCTGAGAGGTCCAAAGCTGGGATTATCACACACAGTTAGACATGCAAAGATATGCATGCTTAAAATAGAAAAATCATATGCCATACTCAAACTGTACTGAAGACTTCCTAAAAAACAGCTGAGTACGCTCTGGCTGTTTGTAGGAGAAACTGTTTCACACCAACTCCTCTGTACTCTCTCAGCTTATCTACTGCAAGTCCCTCCCAACCCTGTCTCCTTCTCTGCCTTCCACTTATCCATCACAAGCCAGGCAAGGTGGTTTTCTTTCCTGAAGTAAAATAAAATTACTTCCTGTCTAAGCTTAAAACCCCTAATAACTCCTTGTGATATTGAAAATATAATAAATTCTGGCCACCACATTCTCAATGACCTTCCCTACCCTTGAACTCTCAGTCTGCCATTCCCTTTTGTGGTGATTTGAACAAAAATATGTCCCCATAGACTCATGTATTTGAACACACTCGGTTCTTGCTTGATTGGTGGTGCTGTTTGGGGGAGATTATGGAACCCTTAGGCATAAAGCTTTATGGAGGAATTATGTCACTGGGGCAGGATTTGAGAATTTACAACCTCACTCCACTTCCAATTCACTTATGCTATTTACTGCACATGGCTGAAGATGTAATTGCTCAGTTTCTGCCCCAGTTATCTGCTGCTATGCTTCCCCATCATAACAGAGTCTCCCTCTGGAACTGTAAGCCCAAATAAACTCTTTTATCTATAAATTGCCCTCAGTCACAATATTTTATCGCAGGTACAGAAAAGTAACTGATAGTATTTGCTCCATTGTTGTCAAACTTGCCTCTTTAAATACACCAAGTGTAGTGTGTCCCCATTGCCTTTGCACATACTCCTGTGCAAATGATCCCCTGTCTTCTCATATCTGGATTTTGTTGTTCCTATCTCTGCACATATGTCACCTTGAGACAAATACTCACTAACTTGTCTCAAACATCACTGCACTTCCACAGTTCCTGTATAAGCATGCCACACTGACTACCACATGCCATTGCTATAACTTAGCAATTCACTTTTTATTTCCCATCTTCCTAGCAAACTGCATGTTTTGTGAGGGCAATATCTTCATGCTAGGCCCAATCCGGGCACAAATGAAAAAATAAAAGCTAGTTGGAGAATATTTTGTAATAATTCATAATTAACATTACAGATGTATATATAGCACATCAATTAGAATTTAAGTTTACTTTCAACATAAAGATGCTACATTTATTGAATTCAAATTTATAAAATAAATCTCAAAAATTCTATACTGATTCTAGAAGAACTTTGCATAAATAATAATATAGTGGCTAAATATATAATATGTATCCATGCCTATACTTATATGTATAAATGCATACAATATAAAAGATAGCAGGAAGTTACTAAATAATGCATAAATTGACCTTAGGCAGGTATGGAACACTAGGCACACACACACACACACACACACACACACACACACACACACACCTTTAAGTTGGGAGATTTTGGGTGGAAAACTGAACAAGATATGATGGCGTGGCTACTGATTTCCACTGGCTTTTTGACATTGACTTGTTACAAACCCAAGCAAATATGTAGTTTAATTTAAGCTCCCAAGGTTTTAAATTTAAAAGAATTTGTAAGCATAGATGATAAGGTCACATAAACATACACACACACACACAGAGACACACACACACCCCACACACAAAACCTCAAACAACTAAATAACTGCAGGATCCATTTAAGAGACAGACATAGTTTCAGACCAATTACATACATTGTCTAACCCATGTCCCTGCTGAGGAAGGAAGTGGTATTTGGGTGGAAAAACAGATGACACTTGTATGGAAGACATGTTAAGTACATAATAGAAATCTAGATTGTCTCAGTTGTGTATATATAATGTTTTGAGGCTAAGACCACACAGTTGTTCTTAAATGTTAATTGTATGTTTATTTATGTGCTATATAAACACTTGTGACAGATGCTGCTAGCTGCATATACAAAAATCCATCTCCCTGTCTTCTTAACAGAACTCTAATTTTTTTCACCTAGGAATGACCTACATTTTCCAGCCTTCTTATTATAGTAGGGGCCAGTGAGACATAAGTGAAGTCACTGGTCAAGGCTTAGGAAAGCTTTCCCATAGGGATTGATTCAGAATACATGACTGAAGCAATCGCAGCCACTCTGAAACCATGAGACCTTAATGAGACATGTTAAGAACTTCAATGCACCAGACTACAGAGCAAAAAGTAGAAGATGCAGTGTGAGTCAGGAATAAGAAGTGGTAGAAATGTTTTAGAACTAGATAACAGTAACGATTGTGAAATACTAAGAAAAAACTAGACATAATATGAATATATATCAGTTTCTAAAGATACTATAAAAATGGAAGGAGGAAGTAAAAATGGAACTTTGGTACAGGCCCTCATACCTCTACCTGAAGAAAATGGTAACCATCTGCCAGTTTTTGATTGCTGCACATTTCTCTCTTCTTCTGTGGCTTTATGATAAACAATTCCACAGTGCATGTCACCTTGTAGTATTGTAAGCAGAACTCAGTGGTTCAGATGTTTTAGGATTTTATACTTTATTGCTGGAGAAGTACACTTCTTGCACCTTAGCAGTATTTACTTCAGTGAGGAACACCCACTAGAGTGATGGTCCTAACTGCTCCATCCTGTCTGACTCCTCCACAGGGATGTGCAGTGACTCATCTCATGAATTAGGAGACACATGTCACAACACATGTTTTCATGGCCCTGAGGATGTTTGCATTTAATTTTTAATACAGATTATTATAAAGCCCCTTACATGCCACTTCTCTGTCAGTCATTTAGAGAATATAATGCAGGACATGGATTATTGGGCCCTTTATTTTTCAAACCTTAGAAGTATATGTCAAGTGGAACTCCAGTTCAATAACTTTCTGAAGCAGTGAGGTGAGTAGAAATCAACCAAGTTCCATAGCCTACCTGAAATCTTCAAGAATCTTTCCAATAGTCCTGACCCCTAGTTTGATGTGTACTGTGTAGTAAGAAGCCATCTAAACAAAAACAAAAAGTAAATGTGGAAAAGAGAAGTTCAGGTGAAGGGCTGAACTCTTGCCTTCTCCCACTTTATCTTTCTTTATTTGCCCAGCTATATCACCTCCTCATTCAACTTTCCTAGTGCTGAAATTAAAGGAGTGTGTGACTCTTTCCCAAGAATTGGGAGCATAGACATGAGATCCCAAGTGCTGGGATTAAAGGTGGGTGCCACTACTCCCTGACCTCTATGACTAACTCTGTAAGAGGCTCAGTTCTCTAATTTTCTGGCAAACTTAACTATATATACAATATATCATCACAAACCAACACATATCTAGGAAGCATTTCTAAGAGTGTTAGTACTCACCAGAAAGCTGATACAGCACCAAATTATTTGTACAGTTAACCAGTCACTCCTTTTATTATAGTGTAGTGATTTATTACATATTTAATAAAACATGAAATATGGAGAGACAGCATATAGTCAAATCCTAGGCAGGCAGCTCAGGAATTTCTTGATCTTTGAGTACAAAAACAAACAGCTGGGATTCAATAGCATACACCTTTAATCCCAGCACAGGGAAAACCTGGGAGTGGTAGCTTAAGTATATAGGACTAGAAGGACAGAGAGGAATATTATAGCCTTGTGTTGCTACCATTGTTACAAGTTCATGGGGACAAGATTTACAACAACAATGGAACACACAGATTAACATTCCTCTGAACAGAGAAATAAATCACAGACTAACACATATTTCTGGGAGAAGTATTAGAAGGTATTATGAGAAACAGTCATAAACTATCTAGGCTGTACAGAAACAAGGCACAACAGCTGTTGATCTTTCAAAGACACTCACAGCAGTACCTTTAAAATGGCTTACAGATAAGTCTATATGAATTATAACTATATCAATGTGCATTAACAAAAGAGGAATCATAGGCCTTAGAGCAGTTGGTACAGGAACAGTTAAATCCCCAGCATATAGAAGAATCAATGAGCCTTTAGAATTCTCCAGTATTTGTGATTAAAAAGAAATATGGAAAGTGGAGAATGGTGACAGATTTAAGGGCAATAAACAAGATGATCCAGCCAATGGGTTCTCTACATTCTGGAATTCCTTTGCCTTCTCTTTTACCAAAAGAATGGCCTATTATAATTATCGATTTAAGAGACTGTGTCTTTTTTTTCAATACCTTTAAAAGGTCAAGACAAAGAAAAATCTGCCTTTAAGTGCCCACTTATAATAATTCTTGGCCTTTAAAGAGGTATCAGTGGAGGGTCCTCCCTCAAGGAATGGTGAATAGCCCTACACTATGCCAGTATTTTGTACAAAAGCCAATAGAACAAATATGGAACAAAGTCCCTAAATCCATAATTTACCATTATATGGATGACATCATATTGGCTGATTTAAATACTGATACCTTAGGGAAAAAAATGTTTGAGGAAGTGAAAAAAAAAAAACTGCCTGCATGGGGATTACAAATAGCCTCTTAAAAAATACAAAGGAGAGATTCCATTAATTATTAAGGTTACAAAATAGGCCAACAAAAAAGTAGACCTCAAAAGGCACAAATCAGGAGAGATAGAATGAAGACACAAAATGACTTTCAAAGATTCCTAGGAGACATTGTCAATTTAAAACTCACTACTAGAATGAAAAACGATGAACTAGATAATTTGTTCAAAACCTTACATGGTGACAGGGACTTAAATAGTCCAAGAGAATTGTCACCTGAAGCTGAGAGCGAATTGGTTTTGTTAGAAAAGAAATTACAGGATGCACATATGGATTTTGTGGATCCAGACCTTAATTGCATCCTAGTTATCTTGCCCCCTAAGCATTCTCCTACAGGAATTTTAATGCAAAGGGAAAATATTATATTGGAATGGATATTTCTACCACATAAACTGAGGGAAAATTAAAGACATAGGTAGAAAAGATTTCTGAATTAATCTTTAAAGGAAAATTAAAAGTTTGTTAACTAACAGAAATGGACCCAGCAATAATTGTTGTACCTTTAACTAACAAAAAAAATTGACCAATTATGGGTAGAAAGTGAAACTTGGCTAAGAGCCTGCAGTAAGTTTTTTGGGAGATATTAACAACAAATATCTTCAAAGCAAAAGAATTGAATTTTTAAAGAAAACTAATTGGATTCTTCCTCATGTTATATGAGATAAACCAATTTCTGGAGCTCCCACATCTTATACTGATGCAAATAAACCAGGAAAGGCAGGTTATAAATCAGAAAATATAAGTAAAATGGCTCAAAGCCCTTATAGTTAAAGTCAGAATTATATGCTATTGTGATGGTATTCGTGGATTTTACTGAAGTTCTCAACATAGTCACTAACTCTCAGTATGCAGAAAGAGTTGTTTTACACATTGAAACTGCTGATTTTATTAATGATGAGTCAGAATTAACTTCATTATTTATTCAGTTACAAGAAATAATCAGTACTAGGTGTAAGGATTTCCAAAGCTTGTATTCAACTAGAATGTAATTGTCAATCATCCCCCTGGGTGTGGCGATGCAAACATAGGCCCACTCACCCCTTTAAAGAAAGGGCTCACATGAGTGCCCGCCCCTTCTTCCCCTTCCCCTTCTCTCTCTGCTCCCTTCTTCCCTTCCCCTTCTCTCTCTGCTCCCTTCTGCCCCTATCTCTGCTCCCTGCTGTAATAAACTCTAGTGTGGTACTTCCGGTGTTGAGATTCCATTCACGCGCCACGTGCAAAAAACTAACACTAGGGATCAACCCTTCTACATAACACACATTTGATCTCATATGGGTGTGCCAGGTCATTTAGCACAAGGTAATGATGAAATTGATAAATCATTAATAGGAAATGTGCTAGAGGCCTCTAAATTTTATTTTTAAAAAAATCACATCAATAGTAAAAGGATTAAAAAAAGATTTCTTCATCACTTGGCAACAAGCCAAAGAAATTATAAAAAGATGTCCCACCTGTTCCTTCTATAACCAAACTCCATTACCAGCAGGGAGTAACCCTAAAGGTATACACAGAAATGAAATCTGCCAGATGAATGTGTTTCATTTTATTGAATTTGGTAAAATAAGACATGTACATCATACAATAGATATATTTTCAGGATTTCAATGGGAAACTACTTTGAGTTCAGAAAAGGCTGATTCTGTAATTACACATTTGCTAGAAGTTATGGCCATCATGGGAATACCTTTAGAGATTAAGACAGACAATGCTCTGGCATATGTTTCTAGTAAAATGAAACAAGTTTTTGCTTATTATAATATAAAGCAAATTAGAGGAATAGCACATAATCCTACAGGGCAAGCAGTCATAGAGAGATCAAATTGAATTCTAAAGGAGTGCTAAATAAACAGAAAGGAATAACAAAGACCCCTAACAGTAGACTACATAATGCTTTATTAACTTTGAATTTTCTCAATGCATATGAGAAAGGAACAACAGCTGCTGAAAGGCATTGGGTTACAGAAAAAGGACTGAGCTAAATCAGCCTATTTCAAAGATGTACTGACCTCGGAATGGAAGCCAGGCTATATGCTACGTTTGGAAGGGGTTTTGCTTTTGTTTCCACAGGTGAAGAAAAGTTATGGATGCCATCAAAATTAATAAAGACTCGATTTGAACTGGAGAAACTTTACTAAAATAAGAATTGATGGCTCATCCACCCATACTACAATTCTTAAGTTGAAAAAAAACAAAACAAAAAACCAAAGGGTTGGGCAGGTTTTTAGTTTTGTCTTTACATAAAACCAGAAATACCCATCTTCAAGAAGTTAAAAGACCTTGAACATCTAGACAGATGGGAGGCTACAACAGAAGGGTGGCTATCCTGAAAAATTCAGAAGCAAAAGGATATTTGGTCTATTGGTACCAATATACTCTACATGGTAAAAATCTTTCTTCTTAACCTCTATCTTTACTTACAAAATAAGTAGAAGTTCCAGTTCAATTATAAATTAAAGCTGGCTTTGGAGTTGGAGTGTGGCTCTCTCCTTCTCTAAACCCAAGCATACTTGTTTAAGGAAAATGCAAAATCTCTGTATCATATCAGAAGAGACACCTGATATGGGACAGAAGAATAACTAAAAAGAAGGGACAGTTTTATTGTTACTAATTCTCTTCTGAATAAATACGTATGTAGTTAGCTTCCTGTATATTGTGTTGGGTTTTAGTCTCTTATCAGTTTTCTGCATGCATGTATATATATCCATGACAATGCCTAATTGGGAAATGGAAGTATCCAAAAGGAAGATGGGGCCCCACAATGAAGATATCACATGGACTATGACAAAGCCACCAGACTGACAAATACCAACCAAAAATCAGATTTGAACTATAAACTGCTCAGGACAAGTTTGAGGTGACTAGCTGAGATGAACTAGCTTTACAAACTACTCTAGCCAGGACTTGAGACAAGCCATGCACTTTCCTGTTATGCAGAGACTGGATAACAAATGATACAGCTACATATTGCAGGACTTTACAATTAATAACACTTTTCTTTTCATAATCCCCTAAAGATGTCATCACCCCCCTTCCCCAGACAGCAGGAAATAAATTTAATAACATGGTGCTCACATTCCCAAGAGGTAGGGTGGGTAGTTTTTGGTCTTTCAATGGGGTATGGATAATTGTCATTATTTAGGGTAATTGGTTAAAAATTCTTAGTGGTTATTGTTAGAAAAAAGCTAAGCAAGAGAGAGATTCGGGGTTCCTATTTTTTTTTAAAAAAAGGGATACAGATATACAGATATGATAGAATATAAGGGTAGATTATTGAATCTACTTTAAAAAAGAAATTACTAGCTTTGAACATTTTATATTGCACTGGATTTTTTGTATTTTGTATACAAATTGTGTATATTGATATAAGGTTGAGATTAATTTTGTCACTGTACATATATCCCTGTTTGTTCAAGATATTATACTTATACATTTCATCTAAAAATATAATACAAATTGCTATTCCATGAAAGTTATTACCAACAAATTAGGATATAAAGAAATGCAAGTTAATAGTTAGACATTATAATCAAACTTATAGTCATATTAGATATGTTTTCAAGATCAGATATATTTTAGATGAACAGGTCTTCTTCAAACACTTCAAAGATCATAGAATATGGCATTTAAGATATTTTTATAATATAGGTTCTTATTAATTTTTTCGACAATGGGACATCTGCTCCTGGCAGCACCAATTTACTTCAGAGAAGATTATGGACATCAAGTAAATTCCTCCATATGAGGTGACCTTCTTTGTGACAAAAATTAGTCATTGGGCAAGAAAGTACTCTTGCTTTGACTGCTGACAATATGATATTCAAAATGGACAAGCAGAAGACACACACAAAAAAATTGCCGAACCTTGCCAAGACAAAGTAGGAAGGACTTTGAAAATATCCTGTTGCCCAGAGAAGTCTGTCAGACATACTAGGCCTGAAGGCCAAAGATGGATGCTTCAACAACACAGAAGAACTTTGAGTGACTGTCCAGGTAACCAGCTGTTTTATTTCTTACATTTTTGGAAGTTGCTATTTACTTAATATTATTTCCTTCTTGGGTCTTTGAAGTTAATACTTATAGTTTTCTAGTGACAGTTTTAGAAAAAAAAATTCACTTAAAAGTTAAAGTGTATAAGTTTAACAGACATCAAAATATAGTTTTTAGTTAGTAATAAAAGTTAGATACAAAGTGGATTAGGTACAATCCTTTGGACTCACCAAAATAGGATAAATAATGAAATATTTTCTTTAAATTTATCAATTGTTAATGAATTTGACATTCCTCATATAATTATTGTTTGTAAATTATTGTATATAATTATTTTATCTATTGTATATGGTCTTTCCTATATTAGTTATAATTTTTTTTTACTTTTGACACAAAAGGGGATATGTGGTGATTTATTACATACTTAATAAAACTTGAAATATGGAGAGACAGCACACAGTCAAGTCCTAGGTAGACAGCTCAGGAATTTCTTGATTCTTGAGTACAAGGACAAACAGCTGAGATTCAATAGCACATACCTTTAATCCCAAAACAGGGAAAGCCTGGGAGTAGTGACCTACATCCTTAATCCCATAACTTCAGAGACATAACATCCTCTGTTTCTGTGAGTTCAAGGCTAGCTAGGAAAAAGAGTAGCTTACACCTTTAATCCTAACCTAAATGGGATACAGCTGGCAGAAGGATATTTAAGGATACTTAAGGCCTCATAGGAATCCAACAGAGGCAGAAGTGACTGGGAGCAAGGCTGAGGAAGTTGCAAGACAGCTAAGTGAGAACTGACTGTGGTGTTTCCTCTCTCTGATATTTCAGCCTTTCCCTGTTACTTGGCTCTGAGTCTCTTCATGCAATCTGAATTCCTACTACATTATAGTTATTTTGTTTGTTCATCTTTTTGCTTATTTATTTTGAGACAGGGTTTCTCTGTGTATAATACTGATTGTCCTGTGTAGATGAAGCTAGACTCCAAATCAGAGCCCCACCTGCCTTTACATCACTAGTGCTGGTACTAGTGCCTCACTGCCTGGCTGCTTTTCAATTATTTAGAGTCTATTATCCTATGGAGAAAATGTAACTGAACATCCACAGAAACATTATAAACCAAAGCACAGCTACAAATTCACTAATCCTCAGGAAAGCCTTATGTCATGAGTAATTTCAAATATAAAATTATTCAACTCATAATTATGCCTAAACATGATGTAACTACCCCATGTAAAATTGCAAATTGCATTATATATTTAATAAGGTCATAATTATACCTAGCATTCTATAATTACTGATCATACAACTAAATATGCATTATAAATTTAGAATAAGTAAAAATGTCCATTGAGGGACATTCTTTTAGCATCTCAAACTTAAATATGATAACCTTTGATATTTTCTTAATTGATGTTACATAGAAATAATAAAGAAGTTGAAGAAAGAAGCCACCAATATCTGTACAAATACATTCTTAGAAAACATGACAGAAATATTCATGTCTCTTATATTCCTCATTTCTGAAACTGGTCATGTGGCCATAGCTGATATTTATAACTACCTTCCTCTTCTACCCATCCTGTATTTCTTCCACTCTTGGCAAGAACCTGAGCAGCCAGTGCTCTTAACCTCTGAGCCATCTCTCCAGCCCCCCAGGTGTCTTTCTCACCAGTTTCCAATCGTGCTCTTTCCAAGTCCCTAATAATCCACCCAATCCACTGGCTACAGCCCATGAATCAGTAAACAATAACACATCTGGTCATTTCTCCTTCCATACAAACTTAAATACCCTGTGTACTGCCCAAAGTTCTGCCCACTTTGAAGATTTCCTTTCACTGGTGTCTTTCATGGTTGTCCAGAAATGAGTTGTAATGCTGCAGCTGTCAACTTCTGGGTAGTGTGTGCATAATGTGCAGAACTATTACTAAACCCAGACCTAGTCTTCTCTTCCTCAATCAATCATAGTTAACGCCCCGTGAAGCATGTAAAAGCATGAAACAACTGATGATGGATGTCTTTATGTATGCTGTGAATTATTGTTGGATAATAGAGAAACTGTTTTGGCTTATGGAAAGTCAGCTTATAGGCAGGTAGGAATCCAAGCATAGATAAAAGGGAAGAAGGGTGGAGTCAGAGGGAGATGCTGTGAGCTGCCAATGAGAGACAAGATCTAATGAATAACAGGAAGCCACGGGCCATGTGGCAAGATAGATTAATGGAAATGGGTCAAGATGCAAGAGCTAGCTAGCAATATGCCTGAGCCATAGGCCAAGCAGCATAAAAGTAATATAAGCTTCTGTGTATTTTTTGGGACTTCGGGACTGCTGGTCTGGACCTCAGGGCTGGGCAGAGCTAAGCTTTGGGAAGGTCCAGACCTTGAGGCTAGTCTGGGCCAGAAACTAGTTACTACAGACAATAGGCAACATTGTAACAAGAGAAACCATAGGCATTTGGGTAACTTCATGTAACTTCAGGATCTGCTCAGGCCCAATCACTTATATTCCACTTCCATTTGATAAGAATCTGCTGCTGTCCATGTCTTACTTAACAATTTGATGGGTCCGATAACATCCAACATATGATGGACAGTTCAGGTCACATGGGAACTTGTCAAATGTTCAGTTTCCATTAAGGCCCAATAATAAGTTAAGATCAATTTTTCAAAGGGAAAATAGTTAGTTGACTACAGATGATGGTAGAGCCTTGCTCAAAATTCCAAAGGTCTCTTCTGTGATTCACCTGCCAAAGGCTCCAAACAGCATTTCTCTCTGCCACTGCCACCTCAAGTACCATCAGGTCTGCCAGATCATATGGTCCAAGTGGTAGAGCAGCCTGCACAGAAGCCTGGACCTTTTGAAAAGCCTTCTCCTATTCCAGGCCCCACACTAAGTGAGCAGTTTTCCCAGTCACTTGGCATATAGATCGGAGTAACACACAGAAGTGGGGGATGTGCTGTCTTCAGAATCCAAACAGATACACTAAGTAGTGTGCTTCTTTCTTGGTGGTGGAATGAGCCAGGTACAATAACCTATTCTTTACCTGAGAAGCAATAACTGTGTATATCCCACACCACTGAATTCCTAAGAATTTCACTGAAGTAGAAGGTCCTTGAAATTTGGTTGGATGTATTTCCCATCCTCTGATGCTCATATCCAAAGAAGTTGCTTCCTTCTACTCCCTTAGTCCAGTCAGCATAATGTCATCATTATAGCACCAATGTGATATACTGTGGAAGAGACAGAGGATTAAGATCTCTTCAAACTAAGTTATGACACAGAGCTAGACAGTTAATAAATTCTTGAGGTAAAACTGTAAAGGTATACTACTGGTCTTGCCAACTGAAAGAAAATTTCTTCTGGTGGCTCTTGTGAACAGGTACCAAGAAAAGAGCATTTGCTAGTCCAACAGCTGCATATCATGTACCAAATGTGTTAATGTGCTCAAATAAGGAGACTACACCTGGTATAGCAATGACAGTTCTAGCTACTACTTGACTGAGTTTTTAAGAGTTAATTGTCATTCTCTACTGGCCAAATAGGAGAGGTAAAGGGAGATGTGATAGGAACCCACACCCATGCATCTTTCAAGTCCTTGATAGTGGTACTAATTTCTGTAATTCCTCCAGGGATGTGATATTGGTTTTGATTCACTATATTCCTTGACAGAAGCAAATCTAAATGCTTTCATTTCATCTCTCCAACCATAATAACCCTCACTCAACAGATCAGGAAACCAATGTGAGAATTCTGCCAACTTCTAAGTATAGCTATCCCAATTAAACATTTTAGGACTTGGAAAATAACCACAGGATAAGTTTGGGAACCCACTGAACCTACTGGTAGTCAGGCTTCAGCCAAAACCCCATTAATTGCCTGCCCCCCATAAGCCTCTACTTTAACTGAAGGGCCATAATGTTTCTTAGGATCTTTTGGAATCAGCATCAATTTAGAACCAGTATCCAATAGACCTCAAAAAGTCTGTTTCCTTTCCTCCAGTGTAGAGTTACCCTTGCAAAAGGCTGCAGATTCCTCTGAAAAAGACTAGAGAAGGACTAACAGTAAAAATTTTTGGTATGTTATCAATGTCCTTCCTCAGGGGAACCTAGATGTTCATTCAAAGGGTTCTGGGTCTACAATCTTGCTCAAGTCTGGAAATCAATTGCCTTTTTCATAATCCAATTTAGCCTTTTTCATTCCTTTAAATTTTTTTCTATATACACAGATTAAATGAAAATTCAGTATGCTTCTTATCTATTTCATGTATAGAAATACCAACTGATTAGCCAGTACCAAAGGTCCATATAAATCATACTGCCATAAGATTCACTTTGCCTATGATGACCATTATGAATTGGGTCATTATGG
Organism: Sigmodon hispidus; assembly: GCA_004025045.1. NCBI lineage: Eukaryota > Metazoa > Chordata > Mammalia > Rodentia > Cricetidae > Sigmodon > Sigmodon hispidus. The sequence goes on from PVIH01014867.1 coordinate 25,755, forward strand.
ACATTGCTTTGTCTACGCTGTCCATTAACCAAAATTGCCTTGCCTTGGATAATTCAGTGCTGCCATCTGGCTGCTGATACCTTGGATTCGATTAAACCCATTGCATTTAATTCATCCAACTAATCAGCAGTGTCTTCAAACCTAGGGTATGGCACAAGGCAAAGGGTAACAACAAAGCTCTTTAAGTGTGCTGGTGCTCTTATCACCATTTTATGTCTTATAGAATTATGCCTTCTCATTTTGAAAGCCTAGGTTTTACACAGCATATGCATTCTAGCATTGCAATTTTCCTGAACATTAAAATCCCTTCATTAACATTAAGACAAGGGCTATCAGGCATCTCCAATTCCTTTTTAGTAGGCCATCTTTTGATAAATGCTTCAACCAACCACTCAACCTAACTTTTGACATGAGCGTTTTCATATTAAACCTAGAATATCTACTTAGTGAGCCCATATCAATAAACTCAGTTTATTGATCCAGTTTAATGTTTATTCCACATTATCCTACAACCTTAAAATCCATTCCCACACATAGTCCCAGACTTTTGCTTGACTGAATTAACAATCTCATTAAGCTCTTTAGTAGTGTAGCATACTTCATTGTGGACTATACTTTCCATCATCCTACTAGGATCCCACTTTTCCTTAAGTCTGGTTATAGGTCTAGAGGCAAATATTGATGGGCCCTGAGCAACACCAGTATTGTCTTGCCTGGCATTTCCTTCAGAGAAAGTCACTGGTTTTTGGTTTTTGTTTTTTTTTTAATCAGATAAATGAAAGTTTAATTTCCAAAAGGGGGTGAGATGTGGGTACATCTTCTGCTGAGAGTTAGAGAGTACTTCCTTGAATGAATTAAACCCTCAGAAATCTGTGGGTTCAAAGTTCCCAGCTTCAATAAGGTCCTCCCACATATCCCCATCCCAAGGTGCAGGTTTCTATTCTTTACCAGTTAATAAAATGCTCTTACCTTAGCCAAAGACACCCTCCAAATCTGGTGCTTGTAATTTCCACTGTAATTCAGTCAACCTAATAATAAGGACTGTGGTTTGATTTTCTAAAACTTGAGCTCTGTGGCTGTTGGAGAAAAGATTCTCTTCTAGGGCACACTCAGAAAATCTTACACTGTTTATGTGTATCTGGAGCCAGTCGATTTTATCACTAAGTTCATTTTTGTCTATTACCCTATTTGGAGAAACTAGTTAACTTCATCATGCGCCTCTTTCCTTTCCTTCGTCAATTTATCCAGAGATCTAGGAACAACTGACCAGCATTATTATTTTCCTTATTTGCTGTATGATACTTTGATTGTATTCTGACAAATAAAACTTGCCTGAAGACAGATGGTAGAACTAGTCAATAGCTGACCATTGAGGTTTAGAGGACTTAGGACAACATACAGGAAATAGTAAGGTGGGGAAGAGAGAGGACCACAACCTTTTTGGACAGAGGAGCTAAACAGGTAAGAAGTGACTGCTGTTGCTTCCCTGATTCTCTGTACTTCCAGGTTTTTAACCCCAATATCTAAATCTTGATTTTTCATTGTCAAGATTAAATTAATGTTTCAGTTATTTTTCCACAAACTCAAAAGTTTTCCATACCAAGTCACCAAATCCTTTCCACTTACAATTGGTGAATTTGGATAATCAAATGCACTTATCTCCTTCAGTTTATAAAACAGTTCACACCTTCACACCATGGGCTTTTAGTGCTCTTCAAGCTTCCAAGAGAGGTTTTGTTAACTGTAGGTGCTGGCAAATTAGAAAGCCTACTCCAGATACTTAAAAGAGTCATCTTTATACTTCTATTGCTCTAGAAGTACTTCTAGATTTTGGTATCAAAATCTATATTATTTGGGGTTCTCTGAAGTAACAGAAATTTGAGAATGACTCTTTCTATATATAAAGGAGATATATTAGGATGATTTATAGGCCATGATCCGGCTAATCCAACAGTGGCTGGCTATAAACAGAAAGCTCAAGAATTCAGTAGTGTTCAGCCCATGAGGGTGGATGTCTCAGCTGGTCCTTAGTATATGCCAGAACCCTGAAGAAATAATCTCTAATGCCAGTGAAGAAATGGACTTGCTAGCAAGGTGAAGGCAGGCAGGCAAAGAGCAAAAGCTCTTCTTCCAGAAGGTGTGGCCCAGATTAAAGGTGAGTCTTTCTACCTCAACAATCTGGATTAGAACTGGACCTTACACTTCAAAATAAGCAAATTCCTTTCAGGTGTGCCCTCCATTTTGGGGTTCTAGTTAACTCCAGAATCAGTCAAGTTACCACAGTATCCAAAGTACTAATCAGGCCCACTACTGCTCAGCTTCTGGGATCAGATAGGATCAGATGGCTACCATGATCATGACTCCTGGTGCACTTTCTAAAGGTACAAACCCTGGAATTGTAAGGGAATTGTTTTTTCAAACTTTCAGCTTCCCCATAAATTCTTTCCTAACCCTGACCTCAAACTTGTCTGCTGTGATTTTCCTTCCCTACCTCCCTTTTCCTCACTCTCTGAAACAAAGGCTTCTTATAAGGACAAACAACAATAAAATGCTTCCATCCATTTTTAAACCTAACCCTGGATATACTGCCCCAAAGTGTAAAATATCCATAAATTTATCAAAGTAAAAAGATATTTCCCTCTTCTTTAAACAAGTTTCTATTAAAAAAGAAAGAAAGAAAGAAAGAAAGAAAGAAAAGGAAAAAGAAAAGAAAAGATAGAAGTAATCCCCTCTGTGAGTTTGAGGTCAGCCTGGTCTACAGAGAGAGTTCCAAGATGGGCTCCAAAGCTACACAAAGAAATTCTGTCTCAGAGGAAAAACAAAAACAAACAAACAAACAAAACAAAACACACCACAAAACATCCCAGCTTTCCTGCTTAGAAATAAGTCCCCAATACAAACTCATCTTTTAAATCTACTAGTAGTTACTATTAAAGCTTATTGCTATTGGAAGTTAATAAAACATATTCTGTATCGCATTTACATTACACACATACACTGCACATCTGGGGTGGGAGTGCAGATGGAGTGAGTTGCATACCAAATAATGGAATAAAATTATGAGGAGGAGAATAGAAATCAGACTGAAATGGGTAGTTATAATAATATAAAAGAGTCTTGTTTTTACTTTGGAGACAGTCTCATAGAGCTTCCACTGACTTCAACTGATATATAGCCTCCTCACAAGTACTGGCTGGATTATAGGCATGTGCCACTACACCACACTGGTGTGGCACAGATTCTCCAACCCAGGGCTTGGTGACTATTAGACAAGCATTCTACCAACTGAACTATATCCCCAGTCTCAAAAAACATTTTTTTTAAATGAATAACAGTACATATTGAATACTTTAAGTATTTATATTCCATTAGATGATTTTCTGTGTATAGACTATGCTGGACTTGAACTCAAAAAGATCCACTTGCTTCTGCCTAACAAAGGCGAGGGCCGCCATGTCAACCACCATTGGCTCAACTTCAACGAATGTTTTAATTTACAATTATAAAAATTTTACAATAAGTGAGACATTATGTTTTATGCAACAATTTAAGCTTGCAATGAAACAAAAATTAGGAAACCTCATTTAAATTGCCTGAGAATGTTGCTCAGTGATATAGTGGACAAATACAAAAATATGTATGAATATTTAAAGTTCAATCTCCAGAACCCAGCAAGGAAAAAACGCTAGTTAGTTGGAGGGGGACTGCAACCTCTGACAAAGTAAACCATCCAGTATCATTAAGATTCTCTTGCTAGACCGCTGCTTTTCAGACCCATTTAAGCATCCCCTCAGATAACCTGGGTGACTCCCCCACCCCCTCCGCCCCTCCCTTCCTCGCGCACGCGCGATGCCCGCCTTCCCACCGCTGCTGAGTCATGGCTGGGCGGAAGTCCGTGCCTCGGAAGGAAGAGGCAGCCCTAAGATGGAGGCTCCTCGTTTTCCCTTGTCCCTCCCACCGTCCTGTCTTGGTCTCCCAGGGTCAGGCTGTACCCTGCACTCTCCCGAACACTTCGTAGTCCACAGACTTGAGCGGCTCCGCCATGACGGACAGTCTTCTTGCGAGCAGCGGCAGCGAGGTGCGCGGCGCGGCGCAGGCGGCGCGGAGGAGGCTCATGGGCGCTGGCCCGGTGCCCGGTGCCCCGCCGCGGCCTGCGACGTCAGAAGGCCGCCAACGACGGCGGCCCGCAGTGAGGGCGGCAGCGGGTCCCGGGAAGGCTGCACCCCGCACGGTCGGTTCTCCAAAGTGCCCAAAGTCGGCCACGCGAAGCGATTAAACCATACTAACTTACTCATCTACCGGCTGAGGTTTATTGAACACATAAGTTAGGTGGTCCCCCACCCCCCAAAGATGAAAATTAGAGGGGACTTGTTGGGAGAAGGAAACGGTAGAGCCACAGTGGTCAGTGGAGAGAGGAAGTAACGGGATAAAAGTTACCAGAATTCATTTTGTACAAAGATAAAATGTCTAAGTTTTAGATGTTTTTATATAGGTGCATTATAAAGAGATTAATTCAAGCTAATTAACATTCACCTCACATCTGATTTCAATTAAGATCGCAACAATTTGAAATTTATCATTCTTAACTGTGCGCACTGTTCTGTAAATGTGGTATTCTCTCTCCATTCATATGAACAAATTTTGTGCCCTTTAAATAGTATTCCCATTTCCAACCCCTCCTCAATTACTCCTGAGATTCGAATTTGAAATTAAGGACCCGCTTAGCTTACTGGCACAGGGTATTTGGTTATCGAATTAATTGTAAAATATTCTGGCAACTGCCAAATCTCAGGATGACTGTGAGCTAAATCATAAGTTAAGCTTGACCTTTTCAGTCAGGCTGCTGATCAGAAAGGCTTGTGCCTGAATCCCTATATATGAAGCATGTACACAGCTGCCGTTACAACTCCATGGTAGAGCACTTATGTAGCATACTCAAGGCCCTGGAGAGAGCAGTCTGGGGCACATTACCAACACAGACTATTTCTCACCAAGTTGTAGGAAGAACCTATTACAGACTGTCCAATTATGAGAAGCACTTGCTCTGTCTGAAAGTCATTGTGATGGAGTCTGGCACCTTCATCACTCTCTCAAGCATTTGTAACCCATAGCGCACTCAGGCCATTATCAAGATGTCAAATCTGCTGAGCTCATGCTCAAAGAACTGTAGCAGAAAATATTTGATGGGAGATTAACATCAATTGCAAACCAATGCCCACACATATGTTATCATTATCCACACTGTCACATACACATCTTAACCATCACTATCCCCATACCATGCACCAAATGACTACTAGGTGCCTGTGAGTGCAGAACTGGACCCATTGCCTAGACCAATTGTAACATGCTCTCCTGATAGTAAAGAGCTTTACCCGTTAGGTATAGTAGCACACACATGCACTCCTAGCCCTTGAAGGCTAATGAAGGCTCATAAATTCTATATCAAACTGCATGACATAGTGAGACCCTGATTCATAACTTTCAAAACTAAAGAGACCTTATAACATAGAAATGTGATCAGAGCTATCCAGCAGGCTGAGGCAGGAAGATTATAAATTCAAGGACAGCCTATGTTACAGCATCAGTTCAAGACCATTTTGAGTAACTTAGAAAAACTGACTCTAAACAAGAATAGGTAAGTGGGACTGTCCAGAGTCTTTGTTGATGAAATGCTTGCTGTGCAAGCATCAGAACTGGAATTCAGATCTTCAGAACCAACATAAAACAGTGCAGAAGCCACCTGAATTTCCAGCAGTCAGGATACAGAGCCAGGGGATAGCCAAGGCAGAATGTATATCAGACAATAAAATAAAATGAAAGCAAAAAGTATGGGAAAAGATCTTTACCAATCCTACATCTGACTGAGGGCTGACTTTTAAAATATATAAAGAACTCAAGAAACTAGAAATCAAAAAACAAATAATCCAATTTAAAAATGGGGTACAGAGATAAATAAAAAATTCTCAACAGAAGAATATCAAATGGATCATAGACACTAATAGAACTTCTAAACATCCTTTGCCATCAGATAAAAGCAAATCAAAATGACTCTGTAATACCAACTAACACCTGTCAAAATGGCTAATATTAAAAACACTAATGACAACCTATACTGGAGTGGATGTGGAGAAAGGAAAACAATTCTCCATTGCTGGTGGGAATATAAACTTGTATAACTACATTGATAATCAGTGTGGTGGTTTCTCAGAAAACTGAAAATCTATCTACCCAACAATCCAGCAATACCACTTAGGGGCATATATCAGAAGAATGCATATTCTTATTACAGGTTCATTTGATCTACTATGTTCATTGCCATAGCAGCATTATTTTAGCCAGAACCTGGAAACAAACTACATGCTTCTCAACTAAAAATGAACTAAAAATAATATGATACATTTACACAATAAAGTACTACTCAGCAATAAAAAAGGATGATGTCCTGAAATATGCAGGCAAATATATGGAACTAGAAAAAAATCATCCTGAGTGAGGAAAACACAGACCCAGAAAGACAAACATGGTATATACTCACAAGTGAATTTTAAACTCAAAGTGTAACCAGGCTATAATCCACAACTTCTGAGCAGCTAGGTAGCAATAACCTAAGAAAGACAACTATAGACACCCCCATCAGGAAGGAGAAACTGAGAATATATCTAAATAAATTGGGACCACAAAAGGAGGAAGTAAAGGGAGATGGATAAAGAACATTAAAAAATGAGAAGGTTGAGCTGCCACGTGGGACAAAGAGAACAATGAATGATATACTTTAATAGAGTCATTTTGTTGCTAGAGAGAAACCTAGTGCTACAGAAATACCCAAGAACTCACAAAGATGACACCATCTAAGACTCCAAGCAATAGTGAAAAGTATACCTAAACTGACTTTCCACTCTAATCAAATTAATGACCACCCTAATTGTCATTATATAATTTTATCCAGAAACTGATGAAAACAGATGCAGAGAGCCACAGCTAAGAACTGGGTCTAGCTCCCAGCCCAGACTAAGAGTGGGAGGAGAAATTATATGAGCAGAAGAATCAAAATCATGATGAGGAAACCTACACAGACAACTGACTCAAGCTATTGTGAGCTCACGGGTTCTGAATTGACAGCTGAAAAACTTTCATGGGACTGAACTAGGCCCTCTGAATGTACATGACAGCGGCATGGTATGGGTATTTTATGGGACTTCTGGCAGTGGAACAAGAATTTATTCCTAGTACATACACTGGCTTCTTGTAGCCCATTTCCTAGAGAAGAACACCTTGCTCAGCCTTGATACTGAAGGAGACTATCTTGGTCCTATCTCAACTTGATATAACAGACTGTAATAACTCACCTGAGGATCCTTACCTTCTCTGATGAATTTATGAATGAATGGGGTGGGGGGAAGCTGGAGGATGACTGGGAAGAAAAGAGGAGAGGTAATGGTGGTACGTATGTTTTATAAAACAAAACAAAAACTTTTTTGGTTTTTAGTTTTTTAATCACTTTTTATTAAATTTAAGTAAATTGGATCTTACTGTAAGTTGAATATCTTAACAGTTTTTTTGGGAAAAAATATTTTCTATCATTAAGATTCCACAGTGACATGATATGATGGTAGAATTGTGCAAAGCAGCCTCACCTTCATGTCATAGAAAGATTACAAAAGGCCAGAGAACCACAGGTCCTCTGCACCCATCAGACCAAGAGGTGAGTGACACTTCACTCAGTCCAGGGAGAGACACCAGTTTCTAGAACCCTGGCCCTGGGACACAGACTTCAGAACCCCACCCCTCTCATCTCTACCCTAAATCCAGGCCAGCAAGAACAACTACTGGAAACCTCAGTAAAATTCATTTGCTGGACACTTTTAACTACAAAACCTAGCCCCATTCTCCAACCCACTTCATCACCCCGCCACCTCAATGGCAACCTGAGATGCAGAGAACCTCAGCACCCATTAGACTAAGAGTCTCTCAAAGCCTGTTTGATCAAGAAAGGTTCCTTTAGATACAAAGTATCTCAGTTCCTATTGGATTAAGTGTGGCTACCCTAGACCCTAAGTTCCTCAGCACCTACTGGATCAAGAAGGGCCACCAGAGACACACAATGTTTCAGCAACTATTGTATTAAAAGAGATACCTGAGAGCCACAACTTACCAGCATGTATTGGATCAAGAACCCCTACAGTATCAAGAATTCCCTCTGGATCAAGAACTCATATTTGACTACAAATGGATCCCTGAGACACAGAATCAGCCACCTATTATTACACCAAGTATAGATCACTGTGACAAAAAATACACTACCTATATGTGAACCAACAGCCCAGATTGAATCTAGGGAGGTTTTCTAAGACATAGACACAGGAGAAAAGATTGGACCAAAATCATCTCACTGTGATACAAATTTTGCAGTGATTTGAGAAAGCAATGATCAGATGCCAGTGCAAGAAGATATATAACAATATAAAGAATAATATAGCACCACCAGAATCTGGTGATTCTTTAACAACAACATCTGACCATGACAATGCAGAAGAAGCAGAAAGAAACAACCTTAAAAACAACTTTATGAAGATAATAGAAACCTTAAAAGGGGAAATTTAAAATTCCTTAAAGAAATAGAAGAAAAGACAAACATGAAATTGGAAGAGGTCAACAAATTCTTGAAAAAAATTAAGAAAATCAAGAAGAACAAAAAAGGCAACCAAATAATTGTTGGTTTCAAATGTAAGAAGAGACACATACATACTCACACTACCAAGGCCACATGGGGGTTTATTTAAGAGAGTTCTCAGGCAGGTACAAGAGTAGAGAAGCAGGACAGGAGGAGAAAGAGACCATAACATGGCATCTTTTTTTTAAGAGAAGGGGTGTGCATCAGTTTGTATAGTCACGTTTAGGGGCACGCCTCTATATGCATCTAGGGAGGTGCTTCTGTAGGCAGTGCTGCAAGGGTTTACACAGCCACACCCAGGAGTGTGCCTCCTTACGAGGTGCTTCCCACCGGAGCCACCTTGGCTCAACCACATGGAGTGCCAGGAATACTTACAATAAGTGAAGAAAATATTTCAAGATTTAAAAAAATAAAAAAAATAAACAATAAAGAGGATACAAACTGAAGCTATGCTGGAAATAAAAAATCTGAAAAAAAACTGGAACTACAGATGCAAGCATAACCAATAGAATGCAAGAAATGGAAGAGAGAATCTCTGGTGTGGAAGATTCAACAGTAAAAATAGATATGTCGTTCAAAGAAAACATTAAAACCAAAGAAATTATTACAAAGCATCCAGAAATATGAGACACAATTAAAAGACCAAACCTAAGAATAATTGAAATTGAAAAAGGAGAAAAATATCTACTCAAAGGCACAGAAAGTATATTCAACAAAATCATAGAAGAAAACTTTTCTAATCTAAAAAAGAAAATGCCTCTAAAGATACAAGAAGCTTACAGAACACCAAATAGACTGGACCCCTAAAAAAGTCTGCTTGTCATATAATAATCAAGACACTAAACATAGAGAGTAAAAAAAAAAAATACTAAGAACTGCGATGGAAAAAGGCAAAGTTAATTATAAAGGCAGATCCATCAGAATAACATAAGATTACTCAATAAAAACAATGAAGCAGAAAGCTCTGGTCAGATGTTAAACAAACACTAAAAGACCACAGTTGCCAGCCCAGACTGCAGCACCCAGCAAAACTATCAATCACCATAAACGGAGTAAACAAGATATTTTACAAAATCAGATTTAAACAATGCCTATCCACAAATTCAGCCCTACAAGAAGGACTAGAAATAAAAATTTCAACCTAAGGAAGCTAGATACACCCTTGAAGTCACAAGCAATAGATAATCCTACAGGAGAAAAACCCAATGAAGAGAAGCTTTAGGACAATTAGAAGCAAACTCACCTAGAAGGAGTAGATGACAGAAAATAACTAAACTTAGGGCTGCAAATAATACAATTAAAGCAAAGAGAACAAAACAAAGAATCAATGAATCAAAAAGTTAGTTCTTTGAGAAAGCCAACAGGATAGATAAACCTTTATTCAAACTAATCAAAAGGCAGAGAAAGAATATACAAATTAATAGAATCAGGAATTAAAAGGAGGAGATAACAACAGATATCCAGGAAATCCAGAGGATCATTACCTCATGCATCAACTATACTTCACTAAATTGGAAAACTTAAAATAAATAGACAGATTTTGTAACAAACACCACTTAGTAAAATTAAATCAAGACCAGATAAATTACTAAATAGACCTATAACCCCCAAAGAAATAGAAGCTGTTATTAAAAGTCTCCCAAGGGAAAAAAAAAAAAAAGGTCCAGGGTCAGTTTGTTCACTACAGAATTCTATCAGACAAAGAATAACTAATACCAATACTCCTCAAACTGTTCTAAATGGAAGTAATATTTCCAAAATTGTTTTAAATCTGGATTTATGTTGAGGTCTTTGATCCACTTGGATTTTAATTTTGTGGACAGTGATAGGTATAGATCTATTTACATGCTTCTACATACTACTATCCAGTTATACCAGCACCATTTGTTAGAGATAATTTTTTCCATTGTATAATTTTGGCCTTTTTGTCAAAAATCACCCTGATACTCAAGGCATTCAAAGATGTAAAAAAAAAAGAAAAAGAAAAAGAAAGAAAGAAAAAAAAGAAAGAAAAGACCAATCTCTCTTATGTACATTAATTAAGCACAATAAAATACTGGCAAACTAAATTCAAGAACATATCAAAATAATCATCCACCATAATCAAGTAGGCTTCATCCCACAGATGCAGAGATGGTTCAACTTACAAAACAAAATGTTGAAATGAGATTTTTGGGCTCTTTGGGCCAGAAGTTTGTACCTGGACCGTGATGGCTTTTATTTCTCAAAGAAATTAATCAGACGTTTATATTAATTTTATATTGTTTGGCCTATGTCTCAGCACATTACTAGCTAACTCTTTTATCTTAATTTAACTCATTTTTAGTAATCTACCTGCCATGTGTCATGGCCCAAGGCCCGTTTGAATTTTTTACATGGCTCTTTTTTGGGGGTCAGATGGAGACTGACTGAATCCGCCCTTTTCTTACTTGTCTCTCTTTTGATCTTTTACCTATTTTTATGGTGCTCTATATAGGCCAAAACAGCTCTTTTATATAGAGAACAGTCTCAATATACTTTTTTGTCTAATCAATAGAGAAGATTTTAATTTTAAATTTACTATTAAATTTTAATAGTAAAACTACATATAGCAGAACAGCTATCGAGGAAGAATTATAGTCACAATATTTAGTTTATTTGCATTTATAGAATTAAAGAGAATATTTTATTATCTATCTTATCTCTATGAGTCTAAAGTTTTATATCTAATATATTTTTAAAACTAAGAAGAACTATATAATTATTTAACCTTTAACCACATCAAAGACCACAGAAGAATATAATATTATCTAAATAAACAGGAAGTGCAAACAACTTTTAAAGTCTAGAAATGACTGAGATGACACTTGTCTGCCTGGACAGTCACCCAAAGTTTTTTTGTAGTGTTGTGGCATCATCTTTAGCTTATAGTCTTAAAGTCTCTGGCATACCTTTTAGTGATGTAGGAAATCTGGCACAGTCTCTCAGTCATTTGTGTGTGTGTGTGTGTGTGTGTGTGTGTGTGTGTGTGTGTGTCTTTTTTAAAAAACAAAAAAAAACAACTTTATTTATTTATCTTGGTGTTTTGCCTGGAACTGGAACTACAGACAGTTGTTAGCTGCCATGTGGGTGCTGGGAATCAAACCCGGATCCTCTGGAAGAGCAAACGGTGCTCTTAACCGCTGAGCCATCTCTCCAGCCCCGTGTGTGTGTGTCTTAAAGGACATCTGGCAAGGTTTTCTGCAAAGCAGGAACCTGAAGGACCATCTTGGCTTGTTTTGCCAAAGTTTAGAGGTCATTTTTTTTTTTAATGGAACCTGCATGTTTAGTTTATATAGTATACTATTAAGCAGTCAATACTAAAACAGTTTTTTGTCTAGTGGAGAACTGTTGCTATAAAGTAAATCTTATGTGAAGTTTCTTTAATGACCATCATTTTTTTTTTTAAATTTATTGGTGCTGTCAGGTGCAGATTTGTCTCACTGTCTGGGAAAGTCTCAAGTTTTTAAAATATTTTAAATGCTATATTTTGTAGGTCTTTGAAGCGTTTGAAGACTATCTATCTAATTGAAATATAACTTTGTATCTTATAAAAACCTAACTAACATGACTATAAGTTTGGTTATCATAGATGACTATTAATTTGTATTTTTAATTATACATTATAATTTTAAATGAGTTATATAATATCATAACTTAATCAAGAATAGAAAAATATATATAACATAACAAAATTGACTTTAAGTTTGTTTCAATAAGCCAAAATCTATTTATCTTTTTAAATCATTTTTATATCATATTTCTCTCCCCCTTTTTTAAAAAGAGATTGACTATGACTATTAATTATTTATAATGAAAACAAACATTAATAAGTAATTTTTGGGAGATCTTGGACATAGTCTTTTTTATTTTTATTTTTTGTTGATCAAGGAAGCTGGCAATCTCATAGGGTTTTGAGGCTGGATCATCTTAACTGGTATCTTAGACGATGATCTTTTCATTAGAGAATTTTTAGGTGGCCTTGGCAAATAAAAGCCCATTTGCCTGGAACCAATCTATAGGTTTTGATCTTTTATGGAGACAAAAACGGAAACTCTTTTTAAGCAACATATTTTTATAAATAGATTTTAAAGTCAAGATATCTTTAAAATATATGTTTGTCTAACGTAACAGCCTTAGCAATTAAATATCTTTTTATAGTTAGCTTATTAAAAGTTAAAAAATTAAAAGAAAACATAGTAACTATAATCTAGACTCTTTGTTTATTTGTTATCTTTATGTGGCCTTTTTATTTTTATTTTTATTTTTTAACTGGCTTTTTTATCTTTTTTTGAAGCCTATGTATATTTTATACACATAGTACTTCCTTTAGAGGTTATGTGAGTTTAAATTTGTTTTCTTGAGAATTTTTAATCATTTTTTTTTAACAGGAAGAGCTTGTAAAATGTTAGGATGATTGTGATTGCTGACACTGTCTCTTTTAGCAGCATTTTTAATATGGCAGTGGGACCTGCTGCTAGCAACTAGAGTGGACTTAGGAAATGTTGTTATTAGAAAAATTGTTTTTGACTCTTTTTTTGTTGTTTAGTATAAGTTGAAACCTTAAATCAATCACAGTTATGCCAAGTCTTTTGTGAAACACGAGTTTAAGCTGTGTGCCTCAGATGCACCATTTTTAAATTTTAGCTTGAACACTATGCTGTCTTTGTATCATATATCAATTTAGATACATAATTTAGAAAGCTGATTTTGGATTTGTTTAGGGGTCTAGAATGCTTTTTAAGCTTTTAAACTTTTTTAGACTTTATGTGGGTGTTTGCCCCACATTGGTCGCCATCTGTTCTAGTGAGATTTTTGGGCTCGTTTGGACCAGAAGTATATACCTGGCCCATGGCAGCTTTGATCTCCCAAAGAAATGAATCAGACACTTATACTAATTTTATATTATTTGGCCTATGTCTTAAGCACATTACTAGCTAGCTCTTTTATCTTAATTTAACCCATTTTGAGTAATCTACCTGCAATGTGGCCCGGCCCATGGCTCACGTGAATTCCTTACATGGCTCTTCTTAGAGGGTCAGATGGAGACTGATTGGCTCTGCCTTCCTTCTACTTGTCACTCTTCTGATCGTTCACCCACTTCTATGGTGCTCTTTATAGGCCAAAACAGCTCTTTTATTTATAGAGAAAAGTCTCACCACAACAAAACAAAACAAAAACCCTGTAAATATTATCCATCATATAAATAACCTAAAGAGAAAAAAAACACATAATCATCTCCATACATCCTGAAAAGACCTTTGACAAAATTCAATATTTCTTCATGATAAAAGTCATGAAAAGATTAGGAATATAGGGGAAATTTCTAAATATAATAAAGTCACTATACAATAATCTGACAGCCAACATCAACCTAAATCGGAAGAAATTTAAAGCAATCCCATTAAAATTAGGAACAAGACAAGAATGTGCTCTGTCCCCTTATCTATTAAATATAGCTCTGAAAGTTTTAGCTAAAGCAATAAAAGAACAAAAGAAGATTAAGGGGATACAAATTAAAAAGAAAGAAGTCAAAATACCTCTACTCATAGATGATATGATTACATACATAAATGACCCCCAAAATTCTACCAGGAAACTCCTGCAGCTGATAAATACCTTTAGCGAGGTAGAAGGGTACAAGATTAACTAAAAAAAACCAAATAGCCCTTCTATATACAAGTGATAATAGAGCTGAAAAAGAAATAAGGAAAATATCACCCTTAATAATAGTTGCAAATAATACTAAATATCTTGTGGTAAGTCTAACCAAAAAAGTAGCAGACCTGCTTGACAAAAACTGAAGAAAGAAATTGAAGAAAATATCAGAAAAGGGAAAGATTTCTCATGCTCTTGGATAGGTAGGATTAACATAGTAAAAATGTCAATCTTACCAAAAAATAATCTACGGATTCAATGCAATTGCTATCAAAATTCTAACACTTTTTTTTTACTGACCTCAAAAGAACAATGCTCAACTTCATATGGAATATCAGGAAACCTATAATTGCCAAAACAATCCTGTTCAATAAAAGAATTTTAGGAAACATCACCATCCCTGACTTCAAACTATACTATAAAGCTTCAGTAATAGAAACAGCCTGGTACTGGCATAAAAACACACTTGTGACTCAAAGGAATCAAATCAAACACCCCAACCTTAATCCACACACCTATAAACACCTGATTTTTGACAAAAAAAAGGCCAAAATTATACAATGGAAAAAATTATCTCTAACAAATGGTGCTGGTATAACTGGATAGTAGTATGTAGAAGCATGTAAATAGATCTATACCTATCACTGTCCACAAAATTAAAATCCAAGTGGATCAAAGACCTCAACATAAATCCAGATACACTGAACATGATAGAAAAGAAAGTGGGAAATACCCTTTAATGCACTGGCACAGGTGACCACTTCCTAAATGTAACACCAATAGCACAGAACACTAAGAACAACAATCAATAAATGGGACCTCCAGAAACTGAGAAGCTTCTATAAGGCAAATAACACAGTCCATAAGGCAAAATGACAGCCTAAAGAATAAGATCTCACCAACAGACAGAGAACTGATCTCTAAAATATATAAAGAACTCAAGAAACTGGAGGCCAAAACCCCAAATAATCCAATATAAGAATGAATTTCAAACCTTAAAAGGAAATTCTCAACAGAATAATTACAAATTCATGAAAGACAAAAAATTTCTTAAGCATCATTTCTTAGCCATCAGAGAATTGCAAATCAAAACAACTTTCAGAATGATTAATGTCAAAAGCACAGAAGACAGCTAATGCTGGAAAGAATATGCAGCAAGGGGAACACTCCACCATTGCTGGTAGGGGTTTAAACTTACACTGTCACTTTAGAGAGCAGTATGGCAGTTCCTTAGAAAACTGGGGATCAATTTCTCCAATGATCCAGCAATACTACTATTGAGGATATACCCAAAGGACATACATTCTTACCCCAAGGACATTAGCTCAACAATGTTCATAGCAGCATTATTTGTTATAGCCAGAACCTGAAGCAAACTAGATATCCCTCAACTGAAGAATGGATTAGCAAATTATACTATATTTACACCATGGAGTACTACTCAGCAGTAAAATAAATAAATAAATAAACATTTAAATAGATAAATAACATTCTAAATTTGCAAGCAAATGGATGAATTGAGAGAGTGACATCCTGAGTGAGGCAACACAGGCCCAAAAAGATAGACATGATATGTACGCACTCATAAGTGAATTTTAACACAGCAAACAATATCCAGGCTGCAAACCACAACCCCTGAAGATTAACAAACTGTGGTACACCTACATAATGGAGTACTACTCAGCAGTAAGAAAAAAAATGATATCCTAAAATTTGCAGGCAAATGGTGGATTTGGAGAATATCCTCCTGAGTGAGGTATCACAAACCCAGAAAGATAAACCAAGGATGTACTCACTCATTAGTGGACTTTAAACAAAATGCTAAGCATGTCCAAGCTGCAAACCACAACCACTGAACAACTTGGGATCTGAAGCACCTTGCACTGGCACCTTGAAGCCAATTCCTTCCAGAGGAACACCTAACCCAGTCTTGATGTTGGGATGAGGAACTCGGGCTTGCCTGGAGGTGATGCTGAACTAAGCCACCTTGGGACCTTGGCACCTACTGCCTTTGTTGGGGAGGAGATAAAGTAATAGAGAGAAGAGAGAGTAACTGGGAGGGGCAGGAGGGGAAAGGGAGTTTGAACAAGGGGATACATGGATAAAAAATTATGACTTTATTCATAATAAAAATTTGTCAAGAATAGAGGATGTTGTCACAGTAAGTATGAAAGATGTGGATGGAAAAAATAAATAAAATAAATGCTTGACTTTTGATGAACATTTGCCTTAAAAAATAAAGAAAACCAAAAAAATAAAAATGGAGAAGAAATATTTCAAGGCCTTTAGCTCGACTATGTTCATAACATCATTATTCATAAGAGCAAAAACCTGGAAACAACCTAGATGCTTTTCAACTGAAGAATGGATTAAAAAATTGTGGTACATTTACACAAGGAGTACTACTCATCAGAAAAAAAAAAATGACATCCTGAAATTTGCAGGCAAATATAAAGATCTGGAGAAAATCATCCTGAATGAGGTAACACAGAGCCAGAATGATAGACACAGTATGTACTCACTCATAAGTAGATTGTAGACATAAAGCAAAGGAAGCAAAGTATAACCAGGCTACAATCCACACTCTTCCCAGCATCTAGGCAACAGAAGAAAGTTTCCTGGGAAGGGGAAATAGAAAAGATCTTCTGAAAAATTATGATTATACAAGGGGAGGAAGTAAAAGGAGGTGAGAGAAGAACATGAGAGAATGGGATGCAGGCATGGGGGGGGGAAGCAGAGAGGGAGAGCAAAGAGGTAGTGGGATTAAAGGGAAATCTGGTAGTAGGAAACACCCAAGAGTACACAATATGAGCCCAGCTAGGACTCCAAGTGATAATGGAAAGGGTGCCTAAACTGACCTTTCCCTATATTTCCCTATGAATGATGATAATAGAGAAGTGAGGTAACCCAATCCCAGAAAGACAAACATGGTATGTACTCACTCATAAGTGGATTTTGGACATAAATCAAAGAATACCCAGACTACAGTACAGAACCCTAGTGAAGCTAGGTGACAAGAAGAACCCTAAGAGAGACATCCATAGATCCCCCCTAGGAAGGGGAAATAAATAAAATCTCCTGGGTATACTGAGAACATGAGGGGAGCATTAAGATGGTGGGAAGAGAACATGAGGGAAAGAGATGGTTGAGTTGGGGATACACAGAGAGGGAGAACAAAGAAACATCTTGATAGAGAAATCTAGTTGAGAGTTAGGGAGAAACCTGATGCTATGGATATTCCCACAATCCACAAGGATGACCCTAGCTAAGACTCAAAGCAATAGTAAAGAGGGTGCCTGAACTGAACTTCTCCTGTAATCAAACTGATGGCCATTTCATCATCCAGCAACTTCAGAAAGCAGATACAGAGATCCACAGCTAAGCAGTGGGCTGAGCTCCCAGTCCACTCAAGAAAAGGAAGGAAGGATTATATGAACAAAGGGGTCAGGATCATAATAAAAAAAAAAAATCTACAAAAACAGCCTACCCAAGATACTAGAAGCTCACTGACTCTGGACTAACAGCAGTGGAACCAACAAGAAACTGACTGACATAGGCCCTCTGAATGTGGATGACAGTTGTGTGGTTTGGTAGTTTGTGAGGCTACTGGCAGTGGGGTCACAATTTACCCCTTGTGCATGAACTGGGTATTTGGAGCCCATTCCCAATACATGGATACCTTTGCAGTCTTGATATGTGAAGAGTTGGTCCTGCCTCAACTTGATAAGCCAGACTCTGTTGACTACCCATGGGAATCTTTACTCTCCCTGAAAAGTGGATGGAGAGGTGAGGAGGGGAACCTGAGGAGTGACGGGAGGAAAAGAGGGAAGGAGAACCATGGTTTGTATGTAAAACTTTTTAAATTTAACTTTAAAAAGAACTAGAATATTATCCTTTGCTTCTAAACACATGTTAAGCCACAAAACAAATTATTAACATCTAAGTGCCTGTAAAACTCCAGAGCACAGATCAAGCGTTCCCTCTGGGAAACCATAATATTAGAATGAAAACAAGAGCCCAGGTATTAATGCTGATGATTTTATTAATGCTTTAAACTTGACGAAAAGAAGGGCCAAGTGATTTACTCTTCTGAAAGACCTCCATCATTCCCTGAAACAAAAAGATAAACTTTATAAGTCAAATAGTTCAAAAACGACATATGCCTAATTCCTGCACCATCCAGAAGATACACTAAAATGCATTATATTGCTGAACATGGTGACTTGTGCCTGTGACCCTAGCACTCAGGAAGCTAAAATGAGAAGATCACTGAATATGAGGGTAACTTTGTCTGCACAGTGAGTTTCAGACCAGCCAGGACAAATTGAAGCCCTGTCTCAAATCAAAGAAAAAGAGAGAGAGAGAGAGAGAGAGAGAGAGAGAGAGAGAGAGAGAGAGAGAGAGACAGAGAGACAGAGACAGAGAGAGAGACAGAGAGAGAGACAGAGAGAGAGAGAGAGAATAAATTCTAATAAGTGAGAAAAATGAAGATTTTAAAAAGAAATTTAAGAAATGGTAGAGTGTAATTAGTCCCTAGGGAATTATTGGGAGCTCTCTTTACATGGGTCTACTTTTCATTGGTCACCTGCATTGCTGTTGTACTGACCCCTCTGGTTTCTCTGGCGACCTTTTCCTTTCTGGCCACCTTTTCCGTTCTGGCCTTTCTGGCCGCCTTTTCCTTTCTGGCCACCTTTTCCGTTCTGGCCTTTCTGGCCGCCTTTTCCATTCTGGCCTTTCTTGCTTTTCTGGCCACCTTGGCTTCGACCTCCTTGGTCACCTCCTCTTTGTTGATTTGTACTCTGACGATCCTGACCTCCCAAGAAGTCACCATCAGAGCTTTGATTACTAACTTGACGTTTTCCTTTCTTGGACTTCCCTTTCCCTTTTTTGAGGAGATCCTTTGCCTTCTGGCCAACCTGATTGAGTTCCTCTTGAATATTGCTTCTTTTCCTTAGCCCTGAATGGATGTTACCATCTTTTGTGGGAGAAAGAACACACATTCAGAAAAGATCAAAAATAGAAAAAGGATCACCATAAACTTAGCAAAATAACCATAAAATCTATCTTCGGCTTGATTAAGTGAAAAGTTCTTTTATGGGGGTAGATGATATTAAGTAGTGACCAAGTGCAATACTTAGAAGAAAAGAGTCAGAGAGATCTTGTCTAACTGCATATAATTACTTAATGGGGAACATTTTACTTTTCTGTCCCAATTTATTCTCCCTTGTCTTTTGATACACCTGCCATTATTATATGTACTATATGTAATAAGGATTAATTATATATGCCTGAGAGAAATTATGCTATAAAGTTGTTGCTGTACAACATGTCTGTTACTTAGAGTACAGGCAGAAAATCAATTTGCTGCTGATAATATTTTTCACAATCTGATGCTAATATATTTTCAATTCTTCATATTTACTTCAACTATATGACTTTTTAACATTCTAAGACCAATGAATGTATGTATAAGCTATGATTGCACAGATACAAATGTTGGTAAAATCATCTCTTGTATGAGGTCTTTCCTTTCCTCCTCTGTTTTGAGATCTATAATTTTCTATACTCACTTTCCTAACAGTGATCATTGTTATGCCAGAGTATTGCCATTTACTAGATTCGGGGTACCACAAGGGTACTAACCATGCTCCACTTAGCTATTGCACTCTCAGTGATGACACAAAGGATATGCCACACTGATGGAAAGTATAATTTTTATTAAATTAACAATGGACAAAATAATATAAGTAATTAAAACTTTTTTTCAGAAAACCCTAAATAGGTGTGCCATCATAAGTGGGGCCAAGGCAGGAAAAAAACCAATAACCCCACAACGAACATCACAAAGCTGGATCCAATCAAACATGGCTTTTCTCTCTCTTTTTTCTTATCTTTCTAATTTTGTTGGTGTTATTATTGTTGTTCTGCCTTTTTAATTTTTGTAGCTTTAATAATGTGGAACTAAGAACTAACTAGTAGAATAATAGAGAAAGGAAAATATTAAAACTTAGGCATTACTATTTCTTAATCCAAAAACTTAGCTAAAGTTTATACTAGACCACTAATTCAGAAGTTGTTAGACATAAATCATAATAATTCGCAATAACTTATTTGAAGCTTATATATCTCACCTTGTTCATTGGAGTTTTGCTCTTCAGAGGTTTCTGTGAAGAAAGAACATTGTGTGTGTATATATATATATATATATATATATATATATATATGTAGAGAGAGAGAGAGAATGAAGTTTAAAATGGAATTACAAACTGAATGGAAAGATCATTAAGAGGTCAGGAAGAGATTTTTTTCAACAGGGTTCTTTATGCTTGTTTGCTGTCATGGGATTGAACCTAGAGTTTCAAATGGTAGGCCAATGCTCTACCCTTGATCTAAATTTCTTTTACTTTCACTTGGAAGCAGTGTTTTTCCAAACTGTCTGGGCTAGACTAACTCACTCTGTATCCCCATTAGACATTAGACCATGAGTTATCCTCTTCTGTCTCATCAGTAAGAAATAAAGTGCTATGCCTTCAGGTCCTACTCTAAAGATTTTTTTAAACCACAAACTTGTTTATTAACTCATTCTATTTGATTCTGCCATTTCTTTGATGGGATATTTACTATGTGAAGAGCCATAATATTTAAGCAAATTGTCTATTTACTACTCATATAAGTTGTCTAGTATTCTATCTGGTGTTATGTCAACTTGACACAAGCTAGAATTTCCTTGAGAAAAATGCCTCAATAATACTCTGCTATAGGCAGGCAGGCCTACAGGGCATTTTCTTAATTAGTGATTAAAAGGGGAGGGGTCAGGGGCTGGAAAGATGGCTCAGTGGTTAAGGGCACTGTCTGCTCTTCCAGAGGACCCGGGTTTGATTCCCAGCACCCACATGGCAGCTAACAACTGTCTGTAGTTCCAGTTCCAGGCAAAACACCAAGGCAAATAAATAAATATAAAGGGGAAGGGTCAAGCCAATGTGAGTAGCACACCTCCAGACATGTAATGAGGTGATCTATAAGAAATCAGGCTGAATGAGCCTTAAGGAGCAAGCTAGAAAGCCATGCTTCTCCTCTGCCTCCTCCTTGCCACAAGCCCCTAGGTTCTTGCCCTATTGAATTACTGCAATCTTCTGTGATTGATTGTTGCCAAGAAGCATAAGTGAAATGAATCTGATCTTCACTGTCTGAATTTTGGTCCAGGTATTTTATTACAATAAAATCCCTAACTAAGACATAAGTCAGTGGCATCAAAACCTTTATAAATGAGAAAAGTTTGTGTCACTCCACTGTTAGCCATAGTCTGTAGGACTATTTAGAGAAAAGCATTGGCAAATGAACAGTCTATGTGTTCTGATGATATTCACACACTATCTCACTGACACAGTACACATGGGGTGAAAGGCTGGCATATGTTTAACACTATGACCATGGACTACAAATGCATTGGGAAGTTTGTATTCTCTTGCTAGTGGATATATGTTAAATATTTAATAAATCCTGGGATATCAGAGAGACCACATAGTCAAATCCTAGGCAGACAGCCCAGGAAATCCTTGAATACAAGGATAAACAGCTGAGTCAATCACACACACCTTTAATCCCAGCACAGGGAAAGCCAGGGTGACACCAACATTCTTTATCCCATAACTCCAGAGACAGAATTTCTTCTGTTTCTGTGAGTTCAAGGCTACATGACTTTAATCCTAATCTGGATGGGATAGGGTATATAAGGGCTCATAGAAACCAGGCAGAAACAGAAGCCACTGACAAAAGTGACAGGCAGAAGAGACCAGGAGTGAGGCTGAGAAAGTTGCAAGACAGTTTGGTGAGAATTGACTATGGTGCTTCCTCTCTCTGATATTTCAGCCTTTCCCTGGATATTTGGCTCTGAGTCTCATTTATAAAACCCAAATTTGTGCTACTATACTTGCTCTTTGAGACTTTGTAAACCAAATTTTTAGAACTTCTAAATGACAAAATTAAGCAAAAATCAAAGCATGCCACATTCAAAAACAATAAATATATAAGGTATAGCTTTAAGTCTATTTAAGGACTTACGTGGTCCTTGAAGAGAATTTTCATCTTCTAAAATTTTAAAAGAAAAATAAAATAAATTTGAGTTAATATATTTCAACTAAGCACTTAAATAAGATAGATAAAACATAGATATAAAAAGAAAATGCCTGAGACTGATAGCAAAATGTAGAAATATATTATACATAAAACTCTTGTTTGTGTGTTTTATACACAATGAGCCATCATTTCCCAAAGAAAAAATCCTAGTTCACATCATAGATTGAACAAGGGTAAAGAGAAATCAAGTAACCAATTAAATTCCTTCCACTAAGTACACCACATGCTTGATGATGTAATTTCCTGAACAGATTCAACTTGAGAATCAAATGATACATGGCCATCTGAATTGCTGTCTACATTAGCAAGACTTATTACCCACAAAGCTTTTCCCAGATGACAGGATTTTTAAACAAAGATTGATTATTTCAGGAAATTATTCAAAATCCTTTTAATCAAACGCATTTGTTAAATTCCCTGAAGCCACAATTGTATATTGTCCATGTCTTCTTTTATACCTCCATGTCTCCTCTATCACATCATAAATTATATATTTTACCCAGTATCAACAAAGATATAATTCTACCAAACAGACCCTAGAGCTTTATATTTTGAATATTCCATTTTATTCTCTTGCCTTTAAACAAGATATTAAAGGAAAGTAGTAGTTTCTTTCACTACATTAACAAGAAACTCATTTTTCTTCACCAACAGATTGTTTTTACTGTATCTTGAGGTAATCAAAATTGTGCTAATCTTCTAAGATATGTTTTCACTCAGATGCTTCTTTTATTTTTATAAACGAATGTTTTAATTAGAGCCCTGTACTTTACTGAGTTGTAGTGCTTGAAATGGGAAGCAAACTAAACTGGAAAGCAGTAGAAGAAGCAATTAATCAAATTTTATTAAACAGGAAAGCATGATAATAATTCTCAATATTTCTTAATTTTCAGGTGTTTGTTAAAAAAAACCCAAAATATCCAGTTTAGTTTTAACATTTCATTCTATTCACACAGAGAATGGGTGGGTAAAAAAATCTATGTATTTTCAAATACATAGATTTTGAAAATGTAAAGATGCTGTCTTTGAATAGACACCCAGATTTTCAGATATTTATTTTGCCATTAATGAAAATTAATACAGAAATTAATGTTGTCTCTCCTTTTACTGACCTATTCAATGTGTGTTAACCAATTTCATATAAGAAGTGGCTCACCTCTACACTTTTCCATAAATTTTCATGTCCCTTCTTACCTTCATCGGCCCTCTGAGCTGAGGTCACAGCCAGCAAGGCTATAGAGAGCAGAACCAGAAGCATACTGGAGGTAGCCATGGTGTCTCTCTCCCTTGATGCAGGAGAAACTTCAGTACAGGCTTTATAAGACCCAGGGAAACAATGTGGCCTTGAAGACCATGGGTTGGGCACTTCCCACTCTTATCTAATTTGTTACTTGAGCCTCAGCCAGATTAGCTGGGATAGACTAAGAAAAGGTTGTGTTCTTAAAAAAAAACAAAAACAATAATTTCTTCAGGATCTTCCAAACAATGCCCCATTCCTCCTCATTTATTAATTCTAAGTGTTACTAATCTTTCACATTTAAGATTTCACCTAGAACTGTGCTTCTCTCTGTTTTATGACAAGAGCCAACACTATTCTGGCTTTAGATATTATCAATAACTGATAGTTTTCTATAGAATGAGCCAAGAGAATCATAAGAAAAACAGACTCTAAAAGCCAAACAAAAACACAATCACAAGAAGAAAACATGGGTCAAGAAAACCTAGGATAAGTTATCCTCCATGGCTTGGAAGCAGAAAAATCAACAATAGTTGCCAATAAGAAAACAAACCCAACATGTAAAGATTTCAAAGACAATAGTTATTCAGAGTTGGGATCAGGAATTTAATGTATTATCAAATCTTAACACAAAGTAATCAGAATAATGTTTGGGTTGGAAAACATCATCTTGTAAGGGTAAGTGAGTGAATTAAAGGTGTTCATCTTAGAAAGAGATTACAGTTAGGTCCTCCTGTCACCCTTAGTGATACAGGATACACAGCAATCTTTCTTGAGTCCTTCAGGAAGGTGCAACAAACAACTACAAAAGGTTGACATTTTTGGTAAATATAAAAAAATCCAAAAAGTTATTAAAACTATCTCACAAAATTTTAATTCATTTTCAATTGTCTTAAGATTTTTTAAATATCTCAGAATCACATGAGCAAATTTATTAAAATTATTGATACTTCATATAATGATTTTGAGTACTCTGTTAAAATTATCTATAAGGCAGTTCCATGCATAGACACATGTGATAGGTGTTTTTATTATTTATCTAGCCATATTTCCTTCTTTCCTCTCAAGAAAATGTGCTCTATTCTTGGCTCTTTCTCCTAAGAAAGATGTCATGGCCTCTCCATGATATTCTTAAAATATACCCTTAAATATACTATTTTAGTCTTGTTTCTTTTTTAGGATACTTCACATTTTTTCATTTCTAAACTTAACTTTAATGTCTATAATTCCATGTATTCTTTTAATTCTTTATATAAAGCACTTTATATATGATAGATTGAACAGTAAATAGACTAATCAATCAAAGATACATGTTATAGAGATAAATTAATAGGTGATAGATGACAGATAGATAATAATAGATAGATAGACTTAAATGATAAGCAGATAAGTGTATGAATAAATATAATACGTACAACAAACTTAATGTGAATCAAGATAAGCTCTGTTTATTGTATGCAGGTATTCAGTTACTTGATTTAATATACTTTAAATTTTAAAATATCTAATTTATTTGTCCTCTGTAAAAGGACTCTATAAACTTGTCCTCTGTAAAAGCAGCAAGCACTCTTAAACTCTGAGCAATCTCTTCCTGATAAGAAAATTAATTTTTATACCAGCCCTGTCCAGTAGAATACCTGTTGATAAATAAAAATAATTGGTTAAAATGATGGTGGTTAGGCATGTAATCCATTGATTCAACAGTGTTCCAACTTTGAGTTGTTGTTGACAGACATTTCCATCAGATAGGCTCTCCAATCTATAGTGATCATTTATGCAGCTGACTTATTGTCATGTGTAATAGAAAACTTCATACCAGCTGCTTCAATGACTGGGTGTTGAGAGAATAAAATTTGTAGCCATGGCTTTTTATTTCACAGACCAATAACTACACTACCCTTTCTGAGTTAGATATGCAAGAGACAGATTCATGATCTACTACTTAAAAAGTTTAATAGTCCCTCCTAAACCAGTGATTAGTCCTGGTTTCAGAATTCTGGAATTATGATTTCAAAATGGTTTCTGTATAGAGCTCACAGAGCGTCCTGTGAAGAAAGGGGGATGAAAGTAGATAGTTTCTCTCTGAGATGTGCCTTAAGAAATAATAACAGGTAAGAACAGCTTTGTCCCTGTGTCACAATGGCAGGAAAAGGCAAAGAAAGAAAGAAAGAAAGAAAGAAAGAAAGAAAGAAAGAAAGAAAGAAAGAAGGAAATGGACAGAGATTGCCAGTAACAGAGAAGAGACTTGGGCCTATAATCTCAACACTGATGTGCAGAGACAGGAAGAGTAAAGGTTCAAGCCTAACCTGACATACACAATAAGCCCCTGACTCAGAAAACAAAGCCAGAGTGAAAGAGACAGGAGAAAAGAGAAGGGAGGGAAGAGGAGAAAAGGGGAAGGAGAGAGGAGGGGAGAGAAGGGGAGGGGAGGGGAGGGGAGA
>PVIH01014868.1:0-43190 GCA_004025045.1 Sigmodon hispidus
AAAACTCAAATCCAAGTGGATCAAAGACCTCAACTTAACCCCAACCACTTTGAACTTGATAGAAAAGAAAGTGGGAAATACACTTCTACAAATTGGCACAGGCCACCACTTCCTAAATATAACACCAGTGGCACAGGCACTAAGACCAACAATCAATAAGTGGGATTTCCTGAAGCTGGGAAGCTTCTGCAAAGCCAAGAACACTGTCAATAGGACAAAACGCCAGCCTACAGAATGGGAAAAGATTTTCACCAACCCTACCAGTGATAGAGGACTGATCTCTAAGGTATATAAAGAGCTCAAGAATTTAGATCCCAAAACCTTGAATAACACTATCAAAAAATGGGGTTCAGATCTAAAAAGGGAATTCTCAGCATAGGAACTACGATTGGCTGAAAGGCACCTGAAAAAGTGCTCATCATCTTTAGCCATCAGAGAAATGCAAATCAAAACAACTTTGAGATACCACCTGACACCTGTTAGATTGGCTAAGATAAAAGAAACAGAGGACAGCCTATGCTGGAAAGGATGCAGAGCAAGGGGAACACTCCTCCATTGTTGGTGGGAGTGTAAGCTTGTTCAGCCACTTTGGATTGCAATATGGCGGTTTCTCAGAAAACTGAGCATCAATCTCCCCAAGGACCCAGCAATACTACTTCTGGGTGTATACCCTAAAGATGCACAGTCACACTCCAAAGGCATTAGCTCAACTATGTTCATAGCAGCGTTATTTGTAATAGCAAGAACCTGGAAACAACCTGGATGTCCCTCAACTGAAGAATGGATTAACAAACTTTGGTACATCTACACAATGGAGTACTACTCAGCAGTAAGAAAAAATGATATCCTAAAATTTGCAGGCAAATGGATAGATTTGGAGAATATCCTCCTGAGTGAGGTATCACAAACTCAGAAAAATAAGCAGGGGATGTACTCACTCATTAGTGGACTATAAACAAACAAACAAACAAACAAACAAACAAACAAGAAAAAAGCAAAGCATGCCCAAGCTGCAAACCACAACCACTGAACAGCTTGGGATCAGAAACACCCTGGACTGACTCCTTGGATCCCACTCCCCCTAGAGGAACACCTGACTCACTCTTGAGGGAGGGGGGAGAAAACTGCATCTGCCAGGAGTGGAGACTGTACTAAGCAATATTGGGGCAGTGGGACCAACTGCAGCCTGCCCACGGATGGGATGGGGATTTGTGGAGAAGAAAGAATGGCCTGATGTGGTGGGAGGGGGAAGGGACCTTGAATAAGGATATACAAGGTTAGAAAGTGTGACTTCTTTGTTCATAATAATAATAATAAAAGGAAAAAAAGAAAAAAAAGAAACCTTTTTCATGTCACTCAAGATTTCCTTAAGTGCATTTTCTCCATATGCTTTCAAAATTTATATATGTGTGTTAGTGTGTATGAATGTGTTAGACAGCAGTTATGTATCTTCTCCTTAAGTAAAACCTAAACTTTAGTGCACATGTAATTTTGACTATCTGCTTCTAATTAAATAATACCTTCTTCTTCAGAGTGCCTGGCACATATGGGGTTCCCACAAACACTTAGGGATTTGATAAAGACCTTGGTTTTATTAGAAATATTTTCTTGAATTAAACCATAAATTAATTGTATTAGAAATTTTATTGAGTGAAACTAATGTTTTTTTTCTGTTCTTATAAAAGTTCAGTGTTTCATCTTGAGATGATAGTTATGTTTTATTAATTTGAAGGACTGAGGTATTCTTTTAAAATGCTTTCAAAATTTATTTATACTGTATATGTTGCATGCACATATATTGCATGCTTGAATGGTATAACACATGCATACAGGACAGAGCATAACTTGATGGAATTGGTATCATCTTTTTCCATGTGGATTCTGAGGATTGAACTCAGGTTCTAGGACTTGGCAGCAAGTATCTTTACCACTGAGACATCTTACTGTCTGAGGTCTGTAGTATTCTTGATTTCATGTCATCAATACTATTAATTTTGGAACCAAGAAGAGTTTGGATTTTAAAATTAAAAGTTGAACTTTTCCCCATGTTTGGCTGTGTAATTAATCAGTTCACATATCTTTCTTAGGATCTTCCAGGTAATAGTACTTTGGCTTATTTGGTCTTGATGGCTTTGGAAATAATTAGGTTCCAAGCAACCTGCTTGATGATTAGTACCGCCAAAGACCTAACCATTTCAGAAGTGAAATGAGTTACGTTTCTGAACACTTGTTTATAAAAATGCCATACATTATAATGCTGGACGGTGACTATCACACATCAGAGTATGAAATTTGCACAAAACTGACAATAGTCTACCACCACCAATGAGCTAACTTCTTGGAAAACCTCAAATGTATTATAATCTCAATTATTGTCAGAAAATTAAAATTGCCAGGTGCAGCTATTTTAACACCAAATTATTTTGCTTGGATGTGTTTTCTAAATTAAAATTTCCTTTAAGATTCTTTTCTGTATACCGATTCTCTCCAAGGATACACTTTATTGGCTTTTCCTATGTACGCTAATGTAATTATTTGCTTATAATAAATTAATTTACTTGGTTTTATTTCTTGATCCTATGAGCATCTATGTCTTGCTCAATACTATGTCTGCATTCTATCACTTCCTGTTTTATTTGTATCTTTTGAAGCAGGATCTTGGATCGCTCAGGATGATATTGAACTCTGGATTCTTCTTCCTCTGTCTTACCAGTGTTAGGGCTGTAAGCAAGCACCACTATATTCAGCTTGGCATGGGTTCTTCAAAAGATGTACTTGCTGAATTTTTCCTGTCATTTTGTACTAAATCTAAAATGCTATTTATCATTCAAAGTAGTCATTTCAACAAATTATAATGCTTTTCATAAGATGATTATGTCATGACATTTAGCACTTTAGTTCTAAGGTGGATTTTATTTATTTCAATTCAGCATTAGTCTAAAATTAGGATTCAATTTTGCTCTTTTTAAAAAATGACATTTATTGTTCTCACTGAAAATGTAATACCTATTCATTTTGAGACATATAACATTATATACACACATATAGGGGGAAATTAACCATAATATCACTTGTTACATTAGTTTTCCTTTCTTCTGGCTTTCCAATCATCTATAGAAATTTGAACATGGGGTAATATTTAAATGAAGCAAAAATAATGTTCAAGAATTACTTCTATGTGAATACACATTTAATTTCTATTTCACATCATGGCATTTGACACTGCACAACAGGATGGAGTTGCAAGAATCTTACACCCGAATTTCAAAATGTGATGTTAAAGCCCCTGAAATACCTTCAGTATGAATTCTAAAAATATTGTTTTCCTGGAAATCAAGAAGCTATGCCAAGTTGTTCTTCTATGAGGCCCTCAGTTCTGATTTAAGGATTTCTTGGTGTCTTTATCAGTGGACTGGTTTCTCTAGGTGGAAATTTCCAGACTGTGTAACTTCATTTCTGGCTCCCCCTCAGCATGGGATGTCAATGAGTGTTAGGGTATTTATGGTTGTCAATAGCTTGGTACTTTACCCGTCCTTCTGTAGCATCTCAAAATGAGCCCAATTTGTATGCAATAGTATATCCTCTGAACTTCTGAGAAGTCACTGTGCTGGTATCAGGACCATCCTTCATTTTTAAAAGTAAAATACCCATCCCCTCCACCCCTACTCTCTGATCTCTTCACATGAGCCTTCAACAGACAAGGAAAGCCATTACTGTGTCCATAAGTTCATGAGTACCACACTAAATTAGACTGGGCATATTTTAATGACTGTCAATGAGTTTATACACTTTTTTTAAAAAGACTTATCCACTATAAGTCTCCTAGACAGATTCTGACAAAAGAGAAAGAGAAATTTTTGAAAGGATTTAGACTACACATTGCAATAAAATCATTCATCGTACTTTAGATTCCTTGAGGTCTACTCATGTATATGTTTTATCATGGAAGACAATTTTGGAGGTGAATATTAAAATTTTTAATTATTAATTTCTGTTTATAATTTTTAAAATAAATATTATATTCCCAAATTATGGTGTAAGTTTAAAGAAAAACTTGTGTTCTCCATACCACACTCAATCTCAAAAATCTCAAAAAAACAAGGCCAGCTTTATTACACTCAGATAGCTAATATTTGAATTTCAGGATCTAGTCCCATGAGTAAATCATGACAGAAAAAAGTATGAACTGATTTGGGGACCCATGTATAATTCTTTTTTTTCTTTTTTTTTTTATTATCAATAAAGTCTCATTTTTTATCCATGTATTCCCTTGCTCAAACTCCCCTCCCCCTCCTACCCTTCCCAGTCACTCTCTCTTCTCCCCATGTCCTTATCTCCTCCCCAGCAAGGGCAAGAGGTCACAAGGTTCTAAGGTGGCTTAATTCAACATCAGAGAAATGCAAATCAAAACAACTTTGAGATATCACCTTACATCTGTCAGAATGGCTGAGATTAAAAACACAGAGAACAGCCTATGCTGGAGAGGTTGCAGAGCTAGGGGAACACTCCTCCATTGTTGGTGGGAGTATAAGCTTGTTCAGACACTCTGGAATGCAGTAATGATGATTTCTCAGAAAAGTGGGAATCAATCTCCCTAAGGATTCAGCAATACCACTATTGGGCATATACCCTAAAGATGTACATTCTTACTCCAAAGGCATTAGCTCAATTATGTTCATAGCAGCATTATTTATAAGAGCAAGAACCTGGAAACAACCTAGATGCCCATGTATAATTCTTAACATAAAATGTTTCTGAACAGAGGAAATCATGACATCTCTCTACAGGAACTCATTCCTAGAAAATCCTTGAGGATCCCTGTCGTGACAGTTGTTGAACCTGTCAGAAGCTTCTTCTGTCCTTCTGATGACACCACCATGACAGTTTCTCAACCTGTGTCATTGTGTCTCTTCTCTCCTCTCAGACAACAGCTGACTTTGCTGTTGTACCTTGATCCTGGACATAACTAATTGGAAATTCTCTTTTTTTCCTTCACATGTCACTTTGCATGTACATGCACGCGGCTACACAAATCTTATATTTCTTCAAGAACATCACAACATCTTGTATGAGGAATGTTTGTTTAATGAGAAAGATTATTTGTTTAATATTGTGTAAGTGAAATTAAGTTGGTCATGATTATAGGAATATTTGTGATCTCTGATAACAAAATATATTATGAATGTTATTTATGTAATACAGTAATTTAGTTCACTGTACATAAAGACAATATGTTCATTTTTTTTCTGTAGACAAAATCGAGATCCAAACTGAAGCTATCTAGAATTTCTCTTTCTTCTTTTTGTTTCTTTAAGTTTTTCTTTAAACCTATTTAGTTTTTTACAAAACATCTGTTTGCACATGAATGTGTGAGTCACACAAACTTTTCTGTCTTATGGAAAACATCCTATAACTGATAGCAAGAGGAAACAATGAAATGGAAATCTCTGCTTATTGCACTATCTATGACCTTTGACAAGTTACTTTCTGTGCATAAGTATAGTCACACTAAGATGGCATTTAAGAAGGAAAATAAACTTATAATGTCATTTGAGGATTACAGAAGATAATGGCTATGCAAAAAGTGTAGTATGCCTTCAGTGTTCCATGACTAGTGACTATTATCTCCTCTATTATCACCCCAAAATTATCACCTTCATCATCCTCATCACTATTACATCATCACTGCCCAGGAATAACACATTCAAGTTATCAGTCGGCTAATCTAAGTGAACCACAATATTGGCTTTAGTTAGGAAAATAGAAAGCAGAGGGATGACATTTAATTCAACCAGGACTAGTCATTCAAATTAGAGGAGGGATTTTGTTCTCTTAAGAATAACTGATCGGTATTTTAATATATGCATTAGTTAAGTGAATTACAAATTGTCTACTAGTGTCGGGTCCAACATATAAACCACAATTAAACTATAATGCCCTTCTGTAATGTATCTATTTAAATATATATTATAGGTACACATATAAGATATATATGTAATGTGTGTGTGTGTGTGTGAGAGAGAGAGAGAGAGAGAGAGAGAGAGAGAGAGGGAGAGGGAGAGAGAGAGAGAGAGAGAGAGAGAGAGAGAGAGAGAGAGAGAGACTGTGTGGGTATATAGTAAGTTTGCATTCAGAAAAAAGGAACTAGGTCAGTATCCACTCTGACACTTTGTATGAGCAATTTCCTGTCTTAAATATCATTTCTATGTGACCTTTAAATAAGAACTTCTTAAGGTACATACATTATAATTTTTAAAAGAAAAAAACACTGGTTTTCCATAACATCATAGTTGATACACCTGGGGCTTCAATATCATGATACTAATACTTCAGAAGAATTTTTAAGGTAGTGTGGGGCACCCACACAAGGAGCTCAGCCTTAATGTAAATATAAATTCTCCACTGCCAGAGAAAAATAAAACAGTTCACATTTGTCCCAATTCTGTATATGTTATAATGTTAAAGCTGTGAGGAGAAACATAGAAAATGTAAAAGTAGAAATATTTTTGTGCTGATGTATTTGGGCTACCCACATTGATTTTCTCCCTTTGTTTGCTCTAAAACAAACAAAAAATAAATCAAAAGATGTCAAGTAATCTTGATTTCAGTTCTAAAAGTTATCTGTTGTATATCCTCATGGATGAAGTCTGGACATCACCCAGTGCTTCAGTTTCCCTGATATCCTACTCTAATTCATCTGTAATTATTATATCTGTCCCCAGTCCATCATGAAATAAGAGGAGAGGGCACTGACTTTACCTTGACAGCTCATCACAAAAGTACTATGAGGAAAGACCAGGACTGAGCCATGGTATTAATGACACACACCAAGGTCATTGGAAGGGAGGTATTCAGGGTGTGCCTCCAACATCACTGTAACCATCATCTGTGTCTTTCTATACTGAGATTGAGGTTCTGCAAGCACACCAGAAGAAATAAAGAATACAGAAGATAATGTTATGAGGCTCTGGATACACATCAACTTATTGCAGACAGGCCTGGAAAACCTGGTTCACAGTGGAAATTTTACTGAAAGAACTAAAAACCCAGAGAGCTTTCAGGAAATATGAACAGCAAATGAGATTAAAATTAGACAGAGCATAGCCTGTCTTCTGAGAGAACATCCATGGTCTATTGTAAGTAGTTTCTAGCCTGGCCTAGCCATGAGGTTCAGACCTGAAGTCCAAAAATATTACATAGAGTCTTATATTAATTACATTCTGTTTGGCCTATGGCTCAGGCATATTAATTGCCAACTCTTACTCTTAAACTAACCCATGATTCTTATCTTATTTAGCCACATAGCTTGGTACCTACTCTCAGAGTAGCATTCTCATCCCATTTCCTCAGTGTTTCCCTGGCATCTCTGCCCTGCTCTTCCTCTTCCCAGAGTTTTCTTAGTCCGGTAGCCCTGAGCATCCTTCCCATCTGCCTTCTGACCAACAACATTTTATTAAACTAATAGGAGGGACAAGTATTTACAATGTAAGAAAATAATTCTACAGTGATGGCCTATGTTGGCCACTTGGAAATCACTGGGTTTCCATTCAATGGTCTGTATTTTATCCTGTCTGGGGTCCCAAAGATTAATGGGATTGAAAATAAACATTATCTGATTGGATTTAAGGTCCACTCCATGAAATGGACCCTGTCTTAGTTATGATTTTATTGCTTTGAAGAGATGCCATGACTAGGACAACTCATGAAGAAAATGTTTAATTGAGATGCCTCAATTATAGTTTCAGAGGTTCAGTCCATTATCATCATGACGGTGAGCATCGTGGCATGC
Organism: Sigmodon hispidus; assembly: GCA_004025045.1. Classification (NCBI taxonomy): domain Eukaryota; kingdom Metazoa; phylum Chordata; class Mammalia; order Rodentia; family Cricetidae; genus Sigmodon; species Sigmodon hispidus. Next base: position 7,790 of record PVIH01014868.1, read on the forward strand.
AAGCAGATACAATGGTATTGGAGTAGTAGCTGAGATTTCTACCTCTTGCAGGCAGCAGGAAGGTGACTGAGACACTGGGAGGTATCCTGAGCATAGGAAACACCAAAGCCCGTACCTTGAAACTTCGCTAATGCCCAAGATTCACAGTTATCTTTGTTGAACGCATTAGAGAGTTTAATCAAAATAGATTATCCAGGACATTTTTGTCCCATTACTTTGTCAAGCCACAGTATCTTGCATAATATTGTTGTTGCTTCCCACACAAACAATTGTCAAGCCTGGTTTGGTGGCATATATCTATAATCACAACACACAGGAGGGAGAAAGAATGTCACAGATTAAAGAATACCAGGAGTGTAGAGGACTGTCTAGAAAACAAAACAAAAGTAAAAAAAAAAAAAGCTTTTATCTAATCAAACATAAAAGAAAAACGAGAGTTGGCAAAGGTCATTTTCTACTAACTCGAACATTCACATCACAAAGTCCTTTGCATTACTAATGTTCTGATATTTAAACACAAAGGTCTGTGTTTAAAATTTGGCATTCTTGCCAGTAAATTCAACTTGATTTCTTTTTTTTAATTCTCAGATACTACCTCCTTTCAAGCAAACAGGCTTCAAACTTGTTACAAACGTGGGTAATTTTTCTATCCCCTGAGGAGTATTTTATCACTATTGACTGATGAAGCAATTGAAATAGTGTCTTGTATTTGATTTTACCTAAATGATAATTCACAGATCCATTGGATCTTTGCCCAGACAACTGAAAATAAAAATCAAGAAAAAAAAATTTAAGTAAGTGATGCTGATTTCTATCTTGGAGAAATACACATGAAATATTCAGGTAATGTGAACACTAGGAGAATGAACAGCAAGCTCCCCTGGCATCCCTTATGGGTGTGTCTCTGGCCATGTGCCTTCTGGGTTCTATAGGATTCCAGCATTAACAGTTCCAGCTGGCAAGCTAATTAGTATGCTGTAATGCTTTCTGTCCCTGGGCAGCTGAGTTCAGCATCCAGTTCTACTTTTTCACTTCCAAAGGGCTGAGAAGATGTCCTTGGAGACATGTGCATGCATGCTCCATCAAGAAATTGAATCCCCACTGCCCTTTATAGTGCAGGGACCTCTGTCATCCCTCATCTAGTTTTCCAGGGTTCAGATTTAAATTTTAACAAAATGAATGATATTCAGATTAGCCTGCAATAGTCCAAAGGAAGTTCATGGATGTAATAGTGATTACAAAGAGATTTCTGCTCCCCATGTGCGCATTCTTACATCTGCCTTCAGGACTGGGCTGTCTTGCTTCACTCTGGATTGTCGTGGCCATTGACTGGACTCTACTGGATTCTATTGATCTTTCATTACTAGAGAACCCTTACTTACTGCTGAGATGACCTCCTCCTTCCTAGCACTATTGGCTAGAAAGCAACTGAAACACTGTCTTGTCTGCTTCAACCTAACCTAAATGAAAATTCATAGTTCAGTTGGATTGTTTCTCAGATAACTGAAAAAATAAAATAAAAATCAAGAAAACATTGAGTTAAATGATAATTTTTTCTCTTTCTTCTCCTCTTTATTTTTCTTCTTTCCCATAATTGTTCTCATTTGCCACTTCTTTTCTTCTTTGATGGTATAACAAGTGTTTCCAATTGGAAAATATATGATTCTCTTCCAAGTCCATTCTTGTAACAAATGAGCCATGACAAAGGAGTACGTAACTGCATGTTCTGACAATATACAATAGATAGCCCTCTACTACAGTGGTTAAAATCTATCTCACCCTTTCAATAGTATCAGTATGAATAAACCATAATTTTCTCACTACTCCTTTGACATAAATCTGGGTGTTTTTACTTTTATTTTTCACCAATATGTTGAGGAGTTAAATAGTTTTGCTCTTCTTTACATACAGAGACTTTTGGCTCTCTGGGCAGATTGCAAAATAAAAAGAAGGCCCACGGTTCAAAAACTTACCTGTCTGTTTATCTAACTTATTTCGTGTGACTCTACACATACAAAATATAGAAAATCACCATTTTCCCATAGAGGTAATACGTGTTATATTTCACTTTATATAGTTAGCATAGACATTACTGTTGTGTTTGGTTTTTTTTTCTCCCTTTGATTCTATCAGCTAGTAATTTGGAATAGAAAATAGTTCTTAACCCTATCAAACAAAAAATGATTATGTGGATGTTTTTCTCAGAAAACTCCAACCTAGAATGAAATAGGCTTCAAATCAAAACTCTTCCCATTGCCATCATGTTATTTCAAGGATAATTTCATTTATATTTTTTGCAGCCCATTATTTTGCTTTTCTCTTGCTAGTTTGTGGTTTTTATCTGCAGTGCAAATGACCATCTTGGCAGGCTGGCTCACAGCTTATGTTCTGTAACATCCAAGTGTAGCCTGGAGAGTGGCTGGAGATAAGAGCGGACCGTTTGCACCCCTTTACATGTATACATTTGTTCCCGAACTTTTGTAATAAGCCAAAGGCATCAACTTTTTTTCTACTTACTTTCAAATATTAGTTGGAATATCAAGCCAGAAAACTCTCTTGAACCAGTGATGTAACACACAACACAGGTCGAAATAGAAGGTCCACCGCCCCACCCCTGGTTTTGATCTCTGAACCAATGGTTTATTAACTTGTCCCTGTGTCAAAGTTCTTGTTTTCACCCAAAAATAAAATATATCTAGCTGTTATTTTAATATAAAATATTTTAATATGAAGGTGAAAGAAAGGAAAAACATCAGAATATAAAAAAACCTTTTATGATTCACTAACGATATGCATATATAATATATAAGTTCATATAATTTTCCAACAACCTGTGCAATACTCAGTTGCAGATCTGAGACTGAAGCTTGGAGACAGTAAGTAACTCCCTTGAAGTCACACAGTAAGTGAGAAGGAATGCCCACAATCAACTCTTATTTATAAGCCCAATTCTGCAGCCCACACCTTACATACTAGCCTGGCTCCACTTACCCATTAATATGACTTACTGAGCCACTTGCGTTTTTTCCAGATTATTTTCCCTCCTTTGTTATAAGTGCCACGAGAGTCTGAATCAGCAACACACACACACACAAAGGCCAATATTCTGCTAGCTATGGTGTTTCCACACAGCCAGAATGGCTCTGGCCTACTCTTGGGGAGGAAGGGGTTACTTCAGGTTTTGCTGAGCTGGCTCCTTTCTGAGATCTACATTTGTCCCAGACATGCTCAGGGTTGGTGTCAGGACTACCTTACACTGGACAGTTTTTGGCTTCAGATTTTCTCCTGTGATGAAAGATATGTCTACTCTATATTACAACCAAGGGTGTAAAAAAGAAAGAAAAAAACCCCACCTCAAATGTATCTATTGTAGGATGTGCAGGTGAATGTAACTTTTCTCCCTTCTGTTTTTACCCTTTGTGAGTCTTTTGGAAGTGAATAGAATTTTTTCTTTGTAATATCAACAAGCCAGATTAGAAATTATCACAAATGCCTCATGCTTAAGAAATTGTTGGTGGGAAAGGGGGTGGGAAGTACCATGCCCAGCCTTGCCTGCTAGCCATCCTGAGCCCTCCCAGAACCTGATCATTGACAATTCTAGACATTTTCTAAAAGCAGAGGTTTTAAATCATGTTCACATCATCTTCAACTGTAGTCCATTTTCTTCCACAGTGACTATGAAACATACAACCTTCCTGCTCTCTGTTGCTAGGGGCTTCTGTCTCTAAACATACCAGCTAATACAATCACAAAGTACACGAAACTAATAAATGAAATAATATCACCATCTCCTTCCTTGAGGAAAAAGGCCTAACTTGGAGAAGTTTTAGAATTGAACTACCCTAGAAGATAAGGGTGGGTGGCTGAGGGGTGCTTTCTGCAAAGGCAACCTTTCTGTCTGCACTCCTCAGTTGCGGTCAGTCTATAGGAGGAAATACAGCCACCAGCAGCGGAACCCTGAGTTCCCATGCTGAGGTTAAGACTAAACCACTGTTGTTCCCTCTGTCAGTATCTGTAGCACAAACCATGCCTGGTGAAGTAGGCTGCCAAGCTCCAAAGCCACCAAACCCAGACACCTAAAACTGGTGACAGTTGAGGTCTGAAGGAATTGGAAGTGGCTAAAACCTCAGGCGCACTGAGGGCTGGCTAGAAGGGAAGAGGCTAAAACCAAAGGTGGATGCAGGGGTGTAGGGGGAGCCACTGTGTAGTGGATGCTCAGGAACGCTCAGCTCTGCAAGGATCGTGATGCCCGGCAAGGTATTTCCACTCTTGCATGTACAACCTGGAACGGTCCGTAGCTGGTCTCACACTTAGAACTTAGAGATCGTGCAAGTAGTGATCACAGCTCCACTCTTCTAGTGAAAGCAGTTTGAGCTGTATCAGTCAAGTACATATATGCAGACTCCAGCCTTCCCAGCGCGCTGCTCAGGGGTCCAAGGTACCACACTGGCTTGCCCTAAAGATGCACCACATCCCACGTGTTGGTGAGCTCAGTGTAGAACCAAAGCCACATAGTGCAAGTCAGGAAACCACACGCTTCAGGGACAAGGGCTTTAGTGCCACCTGCTAGGACGTGATGAACAATGCCCGGGACCCTCCGCACTCTCCCTTTTCAGGACACTCACCATTTGTAGCCTCTTCCACGCTTGAACTTGAGGGTGAGCACTGTCTCCAGGACCAGCAAAAGATTGAGCAGGGCCAGCAGCCAGTAACGGTGCTCTTTCTTCACCCAGGTCACTCGCCAGACGGCGACCAGAGAGTGCAATACAAACAGCAGCCTAGTGACCAGGGCCTTGAGCAAAACCAGACCCCCCATCCTGCCGGTGCGTTCTGCCATCCTGGCGCCTGCGCCCTATCGACCCCTTGGGCTGCACCCTGTGTCCACTCCTTCTCAGCAGCGGGACAGCAGCTGGACAGCACTGGGACTGCGACTGCAGGCCGAGTTCTTCCTCACACTCCCGCGCAGGACTCCAGTAGGACAGGACATCGCTGCTCGCCCCGCCCCCTCCAACTTCCAGAGAACTCTTCAAGGATTGAGTCCAAAACCAGCTTCCCCTGGCTGCTGGGTTCCGCAGGCATGTGGGGCTGCAACACCCAGGCTCCCCTGAGTGTTATTCTGCCACGCTGCCCATCCTCCTGCGGATGCTGGGGGCCAGCCTTCATCTCTGCCCTCGTCTCCCACGCCCTCCCTCCCCGGGACACCAGGGAGTCGACAAGAATGCCCTCCACCCCACTCTGTGCAAAAGGGTGTAAGCTGATGTAAAGTGCTGCCAGGCTGAAAGGGGGAAGAGGCACACACTCTCTTTGCTTCCCTACCCAAGCGTACATCTTACCCACATTCAGAAGAGCACAGATAGCCCTGGTGACTGGCAGCTTTGAGACTCGTGAGAACTAAAGAATCTGCTGTCCAAGCAGTTTTAGAACTGAAGTTTTGCCCAGTTTGAAGAATTGAAACTTTCAAGGACCAGCGGCAGTCAGACTCGCTGGCCTTTCCCAACATCTCATTCAGTCTATGGGCAGCCTTGGCATACTTATTCTTAGCTGATGGCTCCGGGACTCCAGGAGGTGAAGGCAGGAGGATTGCTGCGAATTCTAGGCCAGTCTGGGCTACAGTGTAAAACTGTGATTCGAAAAAAGTTAAATACAATCTGCAGCTTTAAGTTAGTCTCAGAGCACTTGCTCACACAGCAAGATGTGTGTAGGGGAGGGGGAGGAGGGTCAGAAAGAAGCAGGAAGATGATGAGCCTTAAAAGTACTTGAGGTAGACATTTGGGATCTATTGCGATGAAGAAAAAAAAAAAAAAATCTCTGAGTTAAATTCCAAGCATCCTAACCAGGTCCAAAGCCCTGCATAATTTTTCTTTTTCTTTTTTTGCTTGATGTCCTTCAAGCTTTTATTATTATTTAGTTCTCAGAGTTCTTTTTTTTTTTTCATTAATTGGATTCAAAATCTCACTGAAATGTATGTGGAAGAGTTCTGTTGTTTGTAAATTGAAAGTCTATGAGGCTGGGAGACAGTTGTAAAAACAATTAAATGGATGGAGTTCTTGGCATCTTGCCAGATTTACCTAGGGCCTTCAAAGCTCTGTGCTGCTAATTCTTGTCTTTGTTTGGGTACAAAGAGAGTTTAGATAATGATAGTCACAGTCCTGTGAAGCAAGGGTGCTCTTTTGTCTATACATGTAACATGGAAAGAAAAGTCGTCGACAGGGATGTTATAAGAGACCCATATGAAGTGTCTATTGGGTCACAGATGGTGAACATGGAGATTACTGCCAAGACTAAGGAAGTCCCTGCTCTTCAGTGACTGAGACAAGAAAAATCAGAAAGGGTGGAGAGAGCTACAGCATTCCTGAGGCTTGTCAAATCCTTCAGCAGAAACCAAGCTAACCCCTCTGGAGCCAAATAAATTGCGTTTACTATGGTTTCCTGGAGAAAGACACTCCATGGAAAGTAGAGCAGATCAGTGAGAGTGTTAGAAAAGTTCTTAAATGTCAGGGATGACTTATTAGAAAGCATCACGACGTATTTTAGGTGACTATGGGGTTTTAGATCAGAAGTGGAATTAATTTCATGACTGGCTTGTTTGCTAAGCCTAACTTGGATAGGACAGTGTTTGGTCTAGCTTGAATAATTTGTTTTGATTGTGTTCACACCTGAGCCTAAAAGGACACTTTATCCTGATCTACAGCAACACAGAGTTGGCCTTTTGACTCTTCTCACACTTGAGTGTGTAAAGGGACACTGTATCTGGATCCACAGAGTCACAGAGTTGGCTTTCTCTGGAGTGAAGTTTCCTTTGTTCAAGGGGAGTTGGCCGGCAGACACATCAGTCTCTTACTGGCAGGGACTACTCTGTCTTCCTTATGTCCCAGCCAAGGTTCTCTAGAAGGGACATACAACAAGGAATATCTATCCAGTGTCTTCTAAACATTTTCTTGGTTCTGATTTTGAAAGTTGGAATTGTGTGCAGTCCTTTGTCTAGATCTAGAAGATAAAAACTGTTATTAAAGTCAGTTAAAAAGTTTGGGTTTTTTTTCCCCTTTCTTTGAACACCATCTAAATAGAGAGAAGACTTTGAAAATATCTGGAGATCTCCAATAATCCTTTTAAATGTATTTTTTAAAAGTTAAGCAATTTAAAATACCCATACAACTTGAATAAAAGAAAACAAACAAAAAATGGCCTCAGTGGCAATACCTAGTTCTTTTGTGCCAGCTGCTGCTACACATGAAGCACACCAGTCATATCCTATCTACTCTCTGTAGCTACCAGCAACTCCTTTGTCCATTCTGAATGTCAACTGAGTACTGCCCTTTCTCAGGCTTCTTTTGAAAACACTGTCATTTGGGTTGCAATAAAGCCTTTTTCCAAGATCACTCAAGTGAAGGGCGTAGCTGCTGAGAAGGATTGCATGTTCTAAAGTAGTGTAGAATCCCTGAGAACCAAGAAGAGGCAAACAGAGCTGGAGGCCAGCTGTGGACTTGAATGGCACCAGAGATCTGAGAGCTGCAGTTTGAGGATCTTTGCCCAGCCACTCTGACCTTCCTTGTTGGTTCGCAGTCAAATGTTTGAAGTTGTAAAGGGATGCTATCAACTTCCTTTAACTCTTGATACCAGGAGTTATGGGCTGCATTTGGAATATTGTAGCAGAGGTTCATGTGCTGAATGTCCAGTCTTTAGCTGATGCTATTGCTGAGATGTGCCTGGATGTGAGCAGCTTGGTCTTAAATAATGGGTTGTTCTGTGTACAAAGTCATACTGGGTTGACCATTGGAAGGTAGTGGCAGACATTTGTATAGTCAGAAGTTTCTTGATCTTATCTAACCCTGAGTTCTAGACCTACAGATGCTTAGTTCCAAATAATCACACAATGGCATATACTAATTATAAACTTATTGACCTATGGCTGAGGTTTATTACTTGCTAACTCTTACTCTTAAACTAACCCATGATGTTTAACCATGTGGCTTGGTATCTTTTTCTCAGTGCAGCATTCTCATCTTCCTTCCTCTGTGACTCGCTGGCAACTGACTTCTGTTATTCCCCTTCCCAGAATTCTCCTGGTCTGGTTGCCCTGCCTTTACTTCCTATTTAGCTTCTGGCCAATCAGCATTTTATTAAACAAATATTTACATTGATGTAACAAAAGCATATCCCACAGCACACTTGCACCTGATTTGAAGAAATGTCACTGGAGTTGGGATTTTGAAAGTGTGTCTTGTCTCCAGACAGCCTGCCTTATATTTCCTATCATCTATCAAATAAGTGGCATGAATCTATTCTGCTTTCATCATGGCATCTGCCTTGCCATGGGCCCAGATGAGCAGGGTCTGCCAACCACTGGTGAAAACTCTGAAGCCATGACTTAGACTATATCATTTATTCCTTCCCTTGTTCAGGCTGAGTATTTTTATCTCAGTGATATGAAAGAACTAACCAGGTCATGTCACCAGTACTGCATAGATGACTGGTTGACTGTGCTTCAGTTACTGGCCATCCGTACACAATGAATATTTTAGTGCAGCTTTCTGAGTCCTTCAACACAGGCTTTGAGGCAGAGCTGTTTACGTGGTGGTGGAACAGAGGATGACAAGTGTAGAACCTTCGTATCTGCATTTACTTGTTGATATAGAATATTTGTCCTAATACAGGTGTCCCTGACTCATGCTGCCTGCACTCCAGCATGTGATTGTGAAAGTATCTGTGTGTTTGCAATGGGGAAAGGGTCTAAAGCTATCTCTGCATCCAGAGGTTACCAAAGGGACAAGTTGGTGTCAGACATCACACTCCTCTGAGGTAGTTTATCTACCCTTTCCTTAACTACACATACATACTATTTAGATATTATTTTAATATATTACTGTGTGTGTGTGCATGTGTAAGACAACAATAGAAAAAGTCAATTACTATACAGAAGTGTTTGGACATCAATTCCCCAAAAAAATTAATCTTAACCAATACCTTTTATCCTTACTTTTTCTGGTGGCTACAATCACACCTGTAAAATATATTTTACATTCCTCTTTAGCTGAGTCTAATCTAATATTTCTTTGGTAATTTCTCCATTATGTCCACTGCCTTCTTCTGGAATGTGGTCTTAGTTAGATTCAGTTATTAACTTGACACAGCAAAGAAGAGGGATCAGGGAATTGCCCCCATCAGATTAGTCTGTAATGTGCTTTCATGATTACTGATGGTTACAGCATGGCCCAGGCCATTGAGGCTGCCATCTCTGGGAAGGTGAGCCTGGGCTAAGAAAGACAGCTAAGTAAACCAGGAGAAGCAAGCCTGTAGGCAGCATTCTTCTATGGTCTTTCCCTCCAGGTTCCTGGCTTGGCTTTTCTCCACAGACTATATATAACCTGAAAGCCAAGCAATACCTTTCCTCTTTTGATTGTTTTTGGCTAGTGGTTTTGTTTTGGTTTTGGTTTTGTTTGTTTTTACTTTTTATGGCAGCAAAGAGTAAACTGGACAAATGCCTTCTCCATTTCTTTTTGTCTTTTTCAACTGTGTATTCTGACAATATTTCTAAAATTTATCTCCTAGATGTCTACATTTGTCTTTTGACTATTATTAAACTTCAGCAGTGAATTTTGTCAAGTTATTTAATTGCGAATTGATGTCTTATTTTTTCCTGCTGGCTTATTCTCACCTGGTGTACTCTGCTGCCTCTTAGACTATCTTTAAGAATATTACTGACAGCCTTTGGGTAGCTCTGTCCTCCTGAATTGTTCTGTTTGGTTGTTCACATTATTCAAGCCCATGTCTCACTGACAGAGTTTTGTCATTGATAAATTCTCAAATAATCTGAGAATGCTCTTTTGCTCCTTCCAGTTGGAAATCTATGTCTGGGTTGACTACAGGGTGGAAGAAGCTGTGATACCCGCTTTCGACATCAACTTAATTGTATTTGGAACTCTCTAGAAGCACACCTTTGAGTGTGTGTGTGTTAGGGCAATACCAGAGCAGTTTAAGAAAAGAGGGAAGAATGGTACCCTGAATGTAAGCAAAACCATCCTACAGGGTGGGATCCCAGACTGAAAAACAGTGAAAGGAAACAGAGTGACTGAGCTCTGCCCTTCCTGTCTCTCTGCTTCCTGGAAATTGTCTTGTGTTCCTTCGCTAGATTCCCCATAACTTGATGGACTGTATCCTCCCAAACTTATCTTCTCTATGTTACATATGTCAGATAATTTATCACAGCCATGACAAAGATAATTAACATACACACATATATAGATACATGTGCATATACACATACACATATGCACATACATGTATACTTCATGTGCTGTTTGTCCATTGCCTGGGCTGTGGTTCTAGTCTGAGGGGCATGAAACACTTGTTAGATCTTTTTCCTGTCTGGGTACAGTGAAAGGAGGCAGGCCACAATGGTTAGAATGAAGGTTCCATAGATGTGATTCAGGCCAGGCTTCTCTCTGAAACCTTCATTTCAGCTGTGGCTTCAGAGAAGGTCCTACCCACCTGTGATACTTCTATTTGGTCTCCTCTACAGCTTAACTTGATGCAAGATCTAGTGTCTGTCCCCGCCTTTGGAGAACTGCTCCTATTACTTTGAGGGAGTCACTGACGGCACCCTTGAGGAAGGAGGCAGAGATGAAGGCTGCCATTTCCACTGTTCTTGATACAGCTACTGTGCAAACTGAGCACCTTGGCTGTCTGCTCTGGCTGGTTATAGTGTCATCTTTTCCTGAAGGAAGAGCTGAGCCCCTTCAATGTCCCCAGTTGTCTTAATTTCTCCAGTTTCTCAATTTAACAGTCTACCCATATTGTGTCTGCCCAAGATTCCTTAGAATCCCTTCCCCAGGCTCCTGTGCTTTCAAGCATCATCTCTATTCTGTTCTTCTAGGTTTAAGATACTTTTCTGTCATTTTAAAGGTAGAGTCTTAGTTCCTGGTTCACAAACCAGAACATAAAACTCATAGATTTATTTACTACTCTAAAATGTGTGGCATAAATGGGAGACATTAATTGTACCTCTCCCAGGAAGTTTATGATGGAGAACAGAGTGTCAGGAAGCTTAATTTACTCTCATGATTGTTTCTCTTAAAAAAAAAAAAGAAAAAAAAAAGCAATGCAAGTGTAGTTATCAATAGGTGGACACTTTGAAAGTTAGTGAAGAAGAAACATCTAGATAAGTTTCTAGATGTGGCTTACTTCTGCTTGCTGTCTTTAACTCTTGGCTCTCCTTCTTATTTATTATCTATCTATCTATCTATCTATCTATCTATCTATCTATCTATCTATTTATTTATTCTGGCTGTACATCTCTGGAGAGCAGCTGTCTTGTTTCCAGGGCCTGATGATGGGGTTGTTGTGTCTTCCACATCAAAGGGATACCAGGTAATTTCCAGGTTGATGTCAACAGCCACCACCTGGGGTCGGGCTGCAAACAGCTTTTTGGTCTCACAGGTCACACTGCCTACCAGGGTGTGAGTTGCCAATCCTTTGAGTTCTGTGACCTTGATGGAAATGAGCCCAACTATGAAGGGCAAGAAGACCCTCTCTTCTCCATCCCTGCTCTGCATGCCATTCACTTCTATCTTACCCTTCAGTTTCCAGCTCTGTCAGCCGTACTTCATGAAAATTTCATATTGATCTTCAGGACAGAGGCGCCTCTGCCCTCCTTCTTCTTAAGAGGTGCTTGTTCTGAAGTCACTACTCTGGAGGTGTCATGATACCTTCTTGTCTATGCTTTGGACCCAACTGGTTAGTATTTTAAAAGGCTCTTAGAAAATTTCCTGGCATGTAGACACTTAGCAAATATTTGCTAAATAAACAAATGGAGTTATCAAATGGGTTGAATAAACAGCATACAAAGCACACATGCCATCCATTCCTCGGAGGATCGCTGACTTTCTTGTAAGGCCAGCTTCTTGTGGGAGGTAAAGAAGAAAGCCAATGAGTGCCTTTCCTGTGTGGAGCCTAGTATCTCATTCTGTCATGGGAAGCAAGACCATCATTCAGTCAAAATGCTGTCCCATCTTTTGTGATAAGGAATACTGAACTTGCTGGAGTTTTGGCTACTCTAGTGACACACACATCCCAGAACAGCTGAGTAGTTTAATTAACCGTATGGTTAGATTTGAACTCTGGATCTGCTATAGGCTAATTGTGCTCCCTCTCGTGTTATAGTAAGACCTTACTCCCTGTGTCTCAGAATGTAACTATATTTAGAAATAAGTCAGATTTTTTTCCTTGTCCTTGAATTGCCTTAATTTATAACAATTATTAACAACAGTAGATTCAGCGTGATGCCTTCAGACATGCATACAACACACTTGGGGTCACACCCCATTACTTTCCCTTCTGCTCATCTCCCTCCCGCTGAGCTTACATTAAACACTTGAGAGAAAACTTATGATGATTATCCTCCTGAGAAGGCTTTCCAGGGTCTCTGGTTCCATGATTCTTCGTGCAAATGTCCTTGTCTAGTTCTTCTCCATGGTAAGCATGGCTCTTCAGTCTATAATGTGTCTACCCCATGTCATCCTAATTCATTCATCTGTTGGGAATCTGGGCAGATTGCATAATTTAACTACTGTCACTGGGAGTCACGATCAGGGAGGATGTGCAGATGTTTCCATCACATGGTACCTTTGATGCCTTCAGATATACACTCAAAAGTGATAAAACTGGGCTGCAGGCCTCTTTTAGGATATTGAGAATCCTCAATTTGATTTTCATAGTAACCAGGCTAGTTGACATTCCTACCAATAGTGCATGAGGGTCTGTGGAGAGCTGCGTGTAGCCATGCCTCCACCTTCCTGATGGTGAGTGCTCTTAGTGACAAACTATCCCGTAATTGGCTAGGCTGAGGATCTGGCTTGCTTCTGCGTACCTGGACCTATCGGTAGTGCCTACATGGAGTACTGGGGTTGGCTGCCCAGAGGCTATTTAGGCTGCAGGCGGGTTTCCCTGTGGTCAGAATCAGAGTAGCAGAATGAGAGAGAACATGTAGCAAGTCAGTCAGTCTCCGTCATAAGTAAGTAAGTCAGAAGTCAGAATTCAAGGTTCCTGAATAAAACTGCTGAAAGAAGAGCCTGGGTGTCGCGTCTTCCTTGCTGGTGAGGTGGTGCACGACAAAGGTCCTCTCCTCCATCCTTACCAGAATCCCTTATTGCTTCCTCTCTCCCCATGGTAACTATTCTGATTGAAGTGAGATAAGGTTATGATGTAATTTTAATTTGCCTTTTCTAGTGACTAAGGATACTGAGCTTTTTTTTTGTTGTTGTTGTTGTTGTTCTTGTTGTTGTTGTTGTTTTTTCATGTACTTGCCCTTTTATTAGTTGGGTTGCATGCTCTTTGTGTTTTAAGTATTTTGAGTTCTTTATATGTTCTGGATGTTCAGTCTATGTTAAATGAGAAGCTGGCACATTTTTTCCCCATTCTATAGCCCATTTTATTCTTTGTATATTGATTCTTTTTCTGTTGTGTAAAGACTTAAGTTTGATTTAATCTCTTGTCAATGTTCTTTTTTTTTTTTTAAATCTGTTAGTGCCTTATTCAAAAAGTAGTTGCCCAGGTCTGTTTGCTTCAGTGTTTCCAGATTTTTCAATAACATCATCAACATCCCAGGCTTCCTGTTAAGGTTTTGCTTTATACACGATGGGAAACAGGGATCTAGTTTCAATCCCCTAAGTGTGATTTCTTTAGGATAAAGTCTTTAGAAAGGTAATCAACTTAGATCATGACCTTGCCTTGGTCGTGTGTGTTACTACAATAAACTTCAACAAACTGGTTAGTTCACACAATGGTAAATTTGTAACTTATAATTTTAGGTGTTGAGAAACTTTCAGGCTCTGGCAGGGTCATGAGTCTAATAAGCAGTCTACTTTCTGAAGGACAGGACAGGGTGTCATTGAATTTCCAAAAGCAGGAGGAAAGAACAGACAAATTCCTTTGCCTAATCATTATTCAAGGCACACAACCCATGCCAGGGAGATGAGCTAGGGACCCATCTCCCAAACAATATCATAAGTAATTTCAGAATTTGGAAAATAACATATCCATAAGAGCAAAGCCACCACAATTTAGGCATTAATCTAATCTTACCATTGCCCTTAGGATAACAGGGAATTGGGGCCCATAGGTGCTAGAAGAATTGGCCTCAAAAAAAAAGTGTGGAAGTAAAAATAATAAGGAAGTTCTCTCTGCAAGTAAAGAAAAATAACATCAGAATAAACCAAATATGTCAAATCTTGGTCCTTACTCTTGGATCTTTAGCCTCCAGAATGTGGGGAAGTGAGTTAGTGGTGGGTAAACCATGTAGTCTGTGACAACCCCATTCTAGGAAACAATTTGTAACCCCATTTCTAGAAAATATAACTCCATTTCTAGGAAATATAACCATTTCTCCTGCCCCCTGTGAGCACTTTATATGCATGTTGCACAGACATACATGCAGGCAAAACACTCATATATATAAAATAAAAATAAATAAATCTTTTTAAAAAGTAACCATGAATCTAGAGGCACATGGGTTTGACTGCCACAAAAATAACAGCTTGAAGAAACAAATTTTATTTTGTTTAATTTTTTTTTCATTTTTACTTACCAACCACAGTTTCTCCTCTACTCCTTCCTCCCACCTCCCTCCTCCCCCAGCTCACCCCCAATCCACTGCTCAGAGGGAGTAAGGCCTCCCATGGGGAATCAACAAAGTTTGGATTATCAAATTGAGACGGGACCAAGCCCCTCCCCGCTGCATCAAGGCAGAGCAAGGTATTCCTCTATAGGAAATGGGCTCCAAAAAGCCAATTCATACACCTATCATAAGTTTTAATCTCACTGTCAGAGGCCTCACAAATTGCCTAAGCCACACAACTGTCATCCACATTCAGAGGGCCTAGTTTGGTTCCATGCAGCTTCCCCAGCTGTCAATCTAGAGTCCTTGAGCTTCTGCTTGCTCAGGTCATCTGTCTCTGTGGGTTTCTCCACCGTTATCTTGACCCCTCTTGCTCATATAATGTCTCCTCCCTCTCTTCAACTGAACTCCAGGAGTTCAGCCTAGTGCTTGGCTGTGGATCTCTGCATCTGCTTCCATCAGTTGCCAGAAGTAGGTTTTATGATGATAATTAGGGTAGTGGCTAATCTAATTACAGGGGAAGACCAGTTCAGGTACCTTCTTAACTACTGCTAGAATTCTTAGCAAACAAATTTTATTTTAAACATGCACTTAAATCAAGATATTTAGTTATATAGATCACCATGTGCTAGTTGGATGGTTGGGTATTCTGTTGTGGATTTTTCCTAAAGCTGGTAATACTACAGAATAGATAAAATATGAATCATCTAATTCTGAACATGGCTAATGATGGACATGAGGATGGTTCACACTTGGAAAGACTGTAAGATATTGGTTTCTATGCTTTTATGTGTAATTTCACGGAGGTAGCTGAGTTCTATGGGGCAACCAGTATTTCAAGCACCTGATGCTGCCTCAAGGTCCTTCATTGTAAAACTGAAAAGTCAGTGCTGAAGATGACAGTTTTGTTCCTTTTATGGTCATTAAAGGGATCAAACCCAAGGACAGATAAGAAAATCCTGTGTACACTGAGGTCAAGGTTAGTTGCACAGGTAGTTAGTCATACTGATCATGGCCATCCATGCTGCTGAATAAATGGCATTCTACCCAAAATATAACATTTCAGTCTTTCCATAAGAAACATACCAAAGTCACATGGAGGTATTTCTTGGAGGGTATCTTTCTCTAAACTGTTATAGCTCTGAAAAAGAGATTGGGAGACCCCTAAAGAATAAAGTATCAACAAAGTTATTCTAAAAAAAACTGAAGAGACCTGGAGGACCAGTAAATGTCATACAATATCTATACTTTGGTTCTGGAATGCAGAAATAGTGTTACTTTTAAGAACTAGTGACATTTAAGTGTGGTTGAGAGAGTTTAGTTAGCACAGTAATAACAAGTCAATGTTTGTTCCATATTGGTTGGAAATGTAGCACACTATCATATAATTTTTTTTTAACAGCTTCTTTTTTAAAAAAACTTTATTTATTTATTTGTTTGCCTTGGTGTTTGCCTGGAACTGGAACTACAGACAGTTGTTAGCTGCCACGTGGGTGCTGGGAATCGAACCCGAGTCCTCTGGAAGAGCAGACGGTGCTCTTAACCGCTGAGCCATCTCTCCAGCCCCACTATCATATAATTTTAACCTGAAAGAAACATTTGGGTGAAGAAACATAAAGAAATTAGTATTTTCACAATTGTCTGTAAATCTAAAACTATTATCAAAGTTAAATTTTGTCTTAAAAATGTTAATTCAGTGGCACACAAAACAAAACAAATAGACACAAATGACAGAGAGCTTTGTGGGGAAGAAGAGAGGCGGGTAGAGAGATCAGAGAATGCCAACACAAGGTCATTATGTACATGTGAAATTGTATCAGAGTATATTGAATTAATTCAAAGTGTTACATGGTATATAATTATAAATATTGTCCATTGGTATCAAATTATTGGTCCCAGGATCAGGGTGCTAAAAGTCTCGGATGTTTAAGTATATCTTACCATGTAGTGTGGTGCTTGTATTACCTATCATATGAATTCCTGCTGTGTACTTTCCAGTCTTCTCTGGGTCATTTATATTACCAAATATAAGCTAAATGCTACATGCAGTGTTCTCAGACTGTGTGGTCAATGGAATAATGGCAAGAAGAATGTCTGCCCACGTTCAGTGCAGATGCAATTACCCCATGGAGGTCTGAGTACATAGCCCTAGCACAAGCCCCGCAGGACAGTGTCCATGAAAGTGCATGAAGGAAGCTGAAGGTAATGACATAAATGGGACACAGCAGGAACCCTTCCCTGTGGCATACTGCATGTTGACTCAGCAGGGCTTTCAGCAACATGAAAATTTCAAGTTTTGCTTTGTGGAAATTTATAAAGTCTTTTCTTAAGTTTTTGGTTCATAGTATATTGACTCCACAAATTAGGAGCCCCTGGTCATGAAAGTCCAACTGCTCACAATTTTATTTAGTTACTTCATTTTATTTTAAATGAAATTATAAAGAAAATCCTCACCTTTGGGAGGTGTCAAATAAAAAATTATTATGTAGTCTAATACTTTAAGACTACTAGATTGGACTTTGCTATTTTTCTATGGGAAGAATCTTTGTGTTGTTATTATTAATATCATCAATGAAATTGGTACCTTTGTGTGGCAATGGCCACAATGTTTACCTAACCTAACCTTCAACTTTGTAAACTTGGACACTAGAAGGTCATTGGGTGGGATGTAAAATCTGTCTTTTTGATAGCATTAGGAATGTGAATCAAAAGATCTATTCTTAACAACAAAAAGGTTTTAGAAAAATAAGAATGAATTTCCATATAAAGAAGCACACATTTTTTTTTTTATTTTAAAAAGAAAAGAGGTGGTATGAGGGCCTGAGACATTCCTGCTGTGGATCTGTTTGACTTACTTTATTCCTGTTTGTTTGTTTGTTTGTTTGAGTGCTGGGGGAAGAACTCAGGACCTCATGTATGCCAAGAAAGCTCTCTACCACTGAACTGTATTCCCAGCTACTTGGCCTGGATTGGTTTTGATTTTGGTCCAGGCTTTTAAGGGATTACAGCCAGACTCAGTTAAGAATGAAAGTGTGATTAAAAAACAACAAAAACAAATAAACCCCAGAAAAGCAAAACTGTTCCTTTATTGGGATAGGTTTTCATCAAGCTCTGGGTGTAAAGAATCTGACCTCTCACTCCAAGGACCTCACAACAGGAAACAGACAACCCAACTGATTTATGACACTGTGTCACCGAGAGGATGCATGTGTGTCCTGGGAAGGCTCCAAGGAGCGTCACCCAACCCATCTGTGGGACTGGTCTTAAGGAAGTCTTTGAGAAGAGTGACCGGTAGAGAAGCCTTAAAAGATGATAGAGGGGTCAAGCACATGGAGAGAAGATGGAGTGTGAGGGGGTGATGACTCCAGAGGGGAGAAGCAAAACTACGTCCTCTGAGACTGCAGGGAGGAAGGAAGGGTGTGGATCAAGATAAAGCAAAGACTGGAGGGGACAGGAAGTTGGCATGAGTCAGCAGCTGATGACCTCAGTCTTGATGTGAAGTAGGACAGGAGGCTGTTAGGTGAAAGGAGGGGTGGGGACTGAAGTGGGCGGGATCTGGAGGGATCTGGTTAAGATCTGAGCTTGACTCTGTGGACCAGACAGTCTATGCAAAGGAAGAAAAGAGGCTGATGGGTAATTCCAACCCGACACTAGCAACACCATGTAAGAATGCATCATTTCTTCCAGAAGTCTCCAGAGGTTCAAGGGCAAAGAAGGAGAAAAGGAACGGCAGCTTGGCTGCGAATTTCAGCTTCTTCAGTGCAGTACAGAAGGGGGATGTGACAGATTCAAAGAGGCTGATAGCAACAGGTCCCTTGCCAGTCCACAGCATGTCGGACAAAATAGAAAGAGAAATTCCATTCATTGAGCTGACAGACAATGGAGGCAGCAAGGAGGTCAGGTTTCCTTTATTCTGAAAGAAAAATAAAATTTCCTTCTTTTATTTAAGAAATTTTTTAAAGTTTATTTTACATACCAATCACAGATCCTCCTCTCATCCCTCCTCCTGCTTCCTCCAAGCTCCCCTCCCATCCTCTCCTCCAAAAGGGCAAGTCAGCAAAGCCGGGTATATTCAGTTGAGGCAGGAGCAAGCCCCTCCCCTGCATCAAGGCTGAGCAAGGCATCGCAGTGTCCCATCATAGGTAATAAGCTCCAAAAAAACTCAGTTCATGCACCAGGGAGAGAACCTGATCCCACTGCCAGGGGCTCCTCAAACTGACTATACATGCACATAAAAGTAGAATAAAATTTAATTTGAAAACATCTAGTGCCACTGAATCCAAGAGAAGTTAGTACCTTAAAAAAGGATGAGATGATTTGGAGTGGATACCTAAGAAGGGAATGGCTAGATCACACAGTAGACCTACTTTTGAAAAACCTTGTTACTGGCTTTCACAGTGGGGGGACTGATTTACATTCCCAGCAGCAGTATATGAGTGTTGTTCTTTACCTACATTTTCTCCAGCATTTGTTGTTATTTGTTTTCTTGAAGCTCATCATTCCAATCTCAATGTAGCTTTGCATTTCATCCATGGCTTGTGAAGTCAACAAATATCCTTCTTGTGTTCATTGGCCATTGTGCTTTAACTTCTGAGAACAATCTGCTTATATCTTCATGGGTTGCATTGTATGATTGGTAGTTTCATTGTTTTCCATGTTCTCCATGTATTCTAGATTCATCTTCTCTGTCAAATATATAGCTAGCCAAGATGTTCTTTCATTCGATATGCTGCTTTTTTACTACATTAGTTAATTGCCATGTCACAGAGACACTTGCACTGGGAGAGGTGGCATTTTAGTAGGTGTTTATCAATACAGGAACAAATAAAAGCTATGATTTATGTACACAGAGTACAATGTGTTTTAGCAATGAGAAATAAAGTGGTGTTGTTTGAAATAAAATGGATGCAGCTTGGACAAAATGATAGTGTGTCGCTAAGTCAATCTCAGAAAGACAATTACCACGTTCTCAGTTGTGTGTCATAGATCTTATACATGCATGTAAAACGCAAATGTCCAGATGACATGGAAGTAGAAGTGAAGCTGTTGGGGACAAGAAAAGAAGGGACAGGAAAGGAAGCAGAGCTCAGGAAGGGATAGATGCTGAGCGTGTTACATATACCTGCATGGAAAAGACCTAATACAAACCAGAATAATCATTTTGTTAATAGAATAGGCACTCAGTTAAATGGCAAAAGAATATATCCTAGCATTTGGAGTCACTAATGGTACAGAACTGTGCAAGAGTGAGGTAAGAAAAAACAGACAGCAAGGTTGGGGAGATGACTCAGTTGATGTCTTAGTGAAGAGAGAAGCATCCAGACAAAGACAACTTATTAAATAAGAAAGCATTTGAGGGGCTGGAGAGATGGCTCAGCGGTTAGGAGCACTGACTGTTCTTCCACAGGACCAGGGTTCAATTCCCAGCACCCACATGGCAGCTCACAACTGTCTATAGTTCCAGTTTCCAGTTGCAGGCAAACACCAAGGAAAATAAATAAATAAATAAATAAATAAAATAAAGTGTTTTTTTGGAAAAAAAAAAAAAAGAAAGAAAGAAAGCATTTCATTTGGAGTTTGCTTTTGGTTTTAAGGCTTGAGTCCATAACTATCATGGCAAGAAGTCTGGTGGGAGGCAGACAGGTATGTAACTAGAGGAGCAACAGGGAGTTTACATCTGATTGCCAAGCAAGAAGCAGAAAGAGAAAGACTATGTCTGATGTGGGCTATTAAAACCTCAAAGCCCACCCACAGTGACAAACCTATTCCAACAAGACCACACCTCCTGATCCTTCCTAAGCAGTTCGCCAACTTGAAACCAATGGTTCAAATATGTGAGCCTCCAGAGGCCATTCTTACTGAAACCACCACAGTGGGTAAAGGAGCTTGCTACCAAGTGTCACACTGGATTCGATCCCTGGAACCTGCCTACCTGATGGAAAGTGGAAAAAAAAAAAAACCCTCTTATAAGTTATCTTCTAACCTCCACACATGTATGTTGGCCCGATCACAATAAATAAATAAATAAATAAATAAATAAATAAATAAATAAATAACCAAGGCAAGGACATGTGGTAGGAATGACTTTTGCTGGGTAATGATGGGTTGCAAACAGGAGAAACAACTGCTTGGATGCCTGTCTTGAGCAGGGAAAGGAGCAAGATTAGGTGAGGGTCTGGGCTTGCTTTGATTATAAAGCCGACGTGACAGGGTAGTCTCAGTGCAGACAATTATATTAATGTTTCTGAGCTTCCCTTTTTAAAACCTTAATTTTTATGATTTTTAATTATATGTGTCTACATGGAGGTGTGCACACACCAGTGCGGGTGTCTGAAGAAGTCAGAGGCCTCAGATTTGCCCTGGAATTCGAGTTACAAAGAGTTGTGAAGTGTCCAACATGGCTCCTGGGAACTGAACCCAGTCCTTCACTAGGGCGATAAATGATGTCACTGCTGAGCTGCCTCTTCACCCCTATCGTTTTCTTACTTTTAAGAGAACTTTGTAACAATGTACCATAGCCTTAAAAGGGGAAATATATCGGGGATGGTAGATAAACCATAAGTAAGAGCTGGTGAATTTCTCTGCCTTTGTTGATGGAGGTCCCTGGGTGTTTTGGGCTTCATTCAGTGGATACAAGACCAATAGCATCCTCATCACCGGTAGGAAGGACACCAATGGGGGTATTGACAAGTCAGAGTTTTCCATGAAGTTTAAAATTTTAGACAGTACAAACTAAAGCCTAACCTTACATAAAAATAAAATAATAGCAGTCAACAAGTCATCCCTGCAGATAGTGATTCCTCTTGTTTTTAACTTAATGGTGCCCTAAGAACCCTTGGCCTGTGGGTAGGAAGACGGAATGTACTTGTCAGAGAATAATTAGAGTGTATGGAGCAAAGAGACCGGGAAAGTATGCACGGAGGCAACACTGTCAAGTGAGCTCAGTTGAATTTCTGAATTCTGTCTCAAGGTTTGGATGGAGTCCACTGAGCAACAGCCGTGTCTGAGATCCATGGAGTCTTTAGATATCATTATGTCTACCATGCTGGTTATATTTATAAAATAGAAATGTAACTACATCTGGAACCTTTACATAAGAAATTACAGTTGACTCACATGCCAGATTGATTTATATTCCCTGATAAGATGGCAAAGTAAAGATTTATTTTACTTTGCACTCTTATAACTAAGATTATTATTCATACTTTATTTTTTCAAATTGGTGGTAACCCAACTGCAGTCAAATCAAAAACTCACATGCCAAGTTTTGGTCTGAGCAAGTTTTGTATCCAATACATACTTGGCCACAAAAATGAAACGATGGGATAATAGAAAAGAAACTGTTTCCTTAGGCTGAGGTCAAAAACAGATATGAGTGGGCTCCTTGTGGAGTGTGGCTAGTTAATATCTGGTAACCCCTGATGTATTTCACTGGCCATTTATGATTTTCCCCTCATGTTTAATATCAACATCTGTTCAGTAACATAGTAAACTGCATGAAACAAAATTTATAGATATTGAAGACAAAGCCAGAAAAATTACGCTATCCTTGGCATTCTTCCTTCCTGAGAAAGCACTACATATTTTCTTTCTGTTGATGCTGCATTTAATAAAGCTATGTGATTGGTTAGATTTAGGTTGAGCTGAGTGTGTTTTGTTTTCTTTCTTTATGACTCAGTGACAAAAGGAAACATAAAACCTTCTGCTAGCCTTAATCAGGGAACTCTTGTTTTATAGTTCTTTTCTATGTAATTTGAACAAAAGATGAGAAAATATTCTCAGAAGTATTCATGTTCATCATAGTGGTGGAAGGTGGAAAGGGATGGTAGATTAATTTGGTATATTTTCTACTCTTGGCATTTGATTTGATGCTCTAAAGCACTCCTTTCTGGAGTGTTGACTCCATGATCTAGAGTTCTGCAGAGCAAGAAAGAACTGTCCATCTTTCTGACCACCAGGGCTTAACATGCTGAAAGACATGCTGTAACCAGCTTAGAGAAGTTTATATAGATGAGGCTATATTCCCATTGTCAACAGCAGTGATATGGCTTTGATATATTCCCAACTGCATCCATGCCTCCACATCCCATGTCACAAATTGACTGTTATCTAGATGTAACTTTGACGGAACAACTTGCCCATGGGATCAATCAGTAGCAAGTAATTTAAAGATAACAACGATGTATATATGTGTCTCCTCTGGTCCTCTGGTGGCTTATAGAGACATTTATTATGGAAGAATTCTAGCACCTTCACAGAAAAGTGAATCTGTCCTGAATTTTCAAAGTCAGCCAGGACAATGCATGTGAAAGAAGAGTAGCTTTATCTGCTTGGGATTACCCCAAAGAATCAAACCCTAAAAGATGTTTTCTAAGTTTTAGAAATTTACAAACATTTTAAAGTATTTATTTATTTTTAGCGTATGAGTATTTGGCTGCATGTATATTTATGCACCATGTGCATGCACACAGTACTTGCTGAGGCCAGAAGAGATCATTAGGTTTTCTGAATCCACCATTACATATGACTATAAGGCAACATGTGGGTGCTGGGAACCCAACCCTGTCCTCTGCAAAATAAGCAAGTGCTGCTAACTGGGAAGGTGTATCTTTAGCTCCAGTTTTAGAAACTTTTAATTCATTATAAACCCATTGCTATCAAGCTATACCTAAGTCATGCAGCATTGCTACCCAACTCTCAGTTACATGACAGATTTGTACCTTTAAGGAACTTTGATAGGGTTATCAATGAGATCTAAGGAGACTCAATGTGATGAAAGGATAATACATTTTATTTCCATTTTACAAAGGAGGATCCTTTGTACAAAAAAAAGATGTCACAGTAGACAAATTATTCCCTCTAGGTCATGTTGCATGTGCATCAAAGAATTTTTAAAAATTTTCCTTAGTCACTTAAATATTGTGTAATTGCCCAAGATTCTGATTCACACAGGAGTCGTAAAACTAGGAATTATGGTGAGATATTTTTCTGATTTCTAGATTTTGCAACAACAGAATACAAAGATGACAAAATAGGAAAAAGTTAACAATACATATGATTAAGTGAGGAGGAGGAGACAGCTGGCTCTTTAGATTCACATCTGCAATAATCAGAGTTCTTGAGAAATCTGAAGTAACTGGAATTTGAAAAGATCCTTTGGACTCTAGATCCAGTTTGGGGCTGAGGATTGGGAGGGATCCATAGAAAGGGGAGGTAACTATGAGTCTTACTTTTGAGACTGCCAGAATCTAAGGAGTTTCTCTCTCTCATAAAGACTGGCAGGCAGGAGAAATCTCTTTTATGATGGGAAAACTCAGCATCTTCTTCCATTTTGGCATTTGATTTATTGCATGAGACCTACACACTGTGGCACAAGTGTTCATGGTCAGATACTAATCTTATCCAAAAATCACTTACAGAAGTAAACAGAATCATGTTTGACTGAATTCTTGGATGTATAGTAACCCAATCAAATTAGTATATAGCTGTAGCTCTCATAATTATTCTCTTATGAGCTTATAAAATCTCAATCTTGTACATACAGCATCATAAATAATCTACAAATAGGGACAACAAAAATGTCATACTCTTGCCCCAGGCTATAGTTACTTTGTATATAATTAGAAGAGAAATTCTTTTCTCAGAAGATGATATGAAGTCTTTGGGTGATATTGGTTCTTCTTGATACCTCATTATGTAAGTTCTATAAAGATAAGATGGAATAGCATGAATTGTATTCATCACCGTATATTTATAAATAAATCCTCAGTTCAATATTTTGAGACAGGGCCATTAAGCATGCCATTAAGAACAAATGGACACATAAGACTTAGTCCAACAAGACTTGCTTTCTTAAAGAAAGAGGCAGTAGGAATCTAGTGCTGTGTGAGCAAATAAAAGGTGACCACTATCCAGAAGGTAGCCCTTTAAAGTAAAAAAGTGGGGACTCATCAGGATATCATCTGTTGGAATTTAATTTGGGGATTTTTAGGACTCTATAATGAAAGAAAATGCATTTCTGCTCTTTAAAATGCCAAGTCTATTATGACCTCCTGAGCCACAATGAAGGTTCAAGGTATTTGTTATGATTTCAGAAGAGAGATTTTACTTGTAAAACATTGGTTCAATGGTGAGTGTGTGCCCATTTTTGTTGTTGTTGTTGTTCAATTTATCAGCTGGACATAGAACTTAAGTAAAGTCCTTCTTTTAAAAAAATTCAATGATGTAGAAAATACATATAAATTCATATCTATCACACTTCACAAAACCCAAAACCAAGTGGATCAAAACCTCAACATAAATCCACTTACACTGAAACTGGTAGAAGAGAAAGTAGAAAGTATCCCTGAATACATTGGCACAGGATACAATTTCCTGAATATAACACCAGTAGTACAGACACTGAGATCAACAATTAATAAATGGAACCTCCTAGAACAGAAAAGCTTCTGTAAGGCAAAGGACACAGTCAATAGGACAAATTAGCAGCCTATAGAATAGGAAAAGATCTTGATCAACACCACATCTGACAGAGGCCTGAGCTCCAAAATATATAAAGAATTAAAGAAGCTAGAGATCAAAATACCAAATAATCCAATTAAAATGTCGGACAGTTGTATATGTTTCTGGCCTAACCTAGCCCTGTGGTCCAGACCTGCCCAGAGTTGCTTTGTCCCTGCAATGACGCAGATGCTTATATTAATTACATGCTCTTTGGCCTATAGTTCGGGCTCATTGCTAGCTAGATATCTCATTTTAAATCAAATATTAATCTGATTTGCCATGTGGCTGGTGGCTTACCTGTACTCCATTACACTTGCTTCTTGGGTGGCTGGGTTATATCTCTCTTGACTCTACCCTCCTTCTCTTGTATCTATGCTTGGATTTTTGACCTGCTTCTAGGATGCCTTGCCATAGGCCAAAACAGTCCCTTTATTAACCAGTGATATTTACAGCATACAGAAAGACATCTCACGTCAAACAGATTTAAACAGAATTCACAACAGAAGAATCAAATATCTGAGAGACACTTAAAGAATTGTTCAACATCCTTAGTCATCAAGGAGATGCAAATCAAAACAACTCTGAGATTCCATGTTATACCTGTCATAATGACTATATTCAAAGACACAAATGACAGCTTATGCTGGAGAGGATGTATGGCATTGGAAACACTCCTCCATTGCTGGTAGGAGTGCAAACTTGTACAAATACTCTAGAAATCAATATGGTAGTCACTCAGAAAATTAGGAATCAATCTACCTCAAGACCCAGCTATATTAATCTTGGGTATACACCCAAAGGATGCCCAATTATACCACAAGGACACTTGCTCATCTATGTTCATAGCAGCATTATTTGTAATAGCCAGAACCTAGAAACAACCACAATGCCCCTCAACTGAAGAATGGATAAGGAAAATGTGGTACATTTACATAATGAAGTATCACTCAGCTATTAGAAACAATGACATCAGGAAATGTGCAGGCAAATGGATGGAACTAAAAAAAGTCATCCTGAATGAGGTAAGTCAGACCCAGAAAAAAAAACATAGTATGTACTCACTCGTAAATGGATATTAATTGTAAAGTAAAGAATAACCATGCTATAGTCCACAGACCCAGAGAAGCTAGGTAACAAGAAGAAGCCAAGGGTGAGGCTGGGGCACAAATGGATCTCTCTGGGACTGGAAGACAGAAGAGATCTCCTGGGAGAACAGGGGCAGGTGGATATGAGAACTTGAAAAACTGGGCTAAGGGGTAGAAGGAGGCAGAGTACTGAAAGAGATAACTGGAAAGGGGGAGCATTTTGGGATCAGGTAGAAACCTTATGTACTCAGAAGTTTGTCTGTCCAGGCCAGTCCCATAGTCATTTAGTCCCAAAGAAGTTAGGCAGTGGTGGGACATGCCATTAGTCCCAGCACTTGTGAGGCAGAGGTAGGAGGATCTCTACGGGTTAGAAGCCAGTCTGGTCTACAAAGCAAGTTCCAAGACATCCAGGACTGTTAAACAGAAAACCATGTCTCGAGGGGGGGAAAAAAGCTGGAGAGATGGCTCTGTTCTCTGATGTTCCAGACTAATTTTATTAAATATACAATATACCACCACAACCTGATACAAGGGACGCTCCTACAAACCTACAAGGATGACCCCAGTTAAGACTCCTAGCAATAGTAGCCTGAACTGGCCATCTCCTGTGATCAGATTAGTGACTTACCCAATTGTCATCAGAAAGCCTTCATCCAGTAACTGTTGATGGAAATAGATGCAGGGACCCACTGCCAAACATTAGCCTGAGATTAGACAATCCTGCTGAAGAGGATTGTAGGAGTCAGAAGGGTCAAGGACATTACAAGAAAACCCACAGAAACAACTAATCTGGCTCACAGGAACTCACAGAGTCTAAACCAATGACATTTTTGTCAAAGTAGGAGGGAAAGAAACTAAGGTAAGTGCCTACTGCTTGCTGAGCACTAGAGAGTCAGTAAGGAGAAGATGCATATAGTAGTATTTTAATGAGGACCTGGCTACACGGTGGGTTAATACTGCTCCCTATGAATCCTCAGGGTTGTTAAACCATGAGATTGAGTTTTGAAAGCTTGCACAATTCTCTCAGACAATACAGCTGCACATACAATCTTCAATGGAAGACAATACTCCCTTAGTGAAGACACCCTGACCATCTTGCATGATGAATGAGGGGTCTAGCGTTGGAAGCAAGACTAGAAGCTAATATAAACTCATGATGACTTGGAGTCAGTGTGTGCATTGTGCATATGTAGCAAGAATGGGGGGCTTTAATTAACTCTGCAAATCCATTTTTAGAGCTATAACTTTTGGAAGAACCTTGTTTGTAACAAACCTTGGTTTTTTTGTTTTTGTTTTTTTGGTAGTGCTATATTTTTTTTCTTACAAAGTTGAAGAAAGATTCTGAAATGTTTTCATCATCATTTATGTCTCCTTTGCATCATAACATCTAAAGAAACACCAAACATAGGGTAGTATGAAATAATAGTAAGGTGTTTCAACTTCCTTTTTTAACTTAAATATTCATGGATTCTGAAGATGAATTGCAAATCTGTAAATAAAAGCAATATTTGTGTGTGTGTGTGTGTGTGTGTGTGTGTGTGTGTGTAACCCTTTCTAAAGACTCTGAAATGTGCATGTTAGATACATTTCAATAGATGGTGCAATATTCCTGGGAGAAACCAGGGGTGTGTTCCCATCCTGTTAGGAATCAAAGGTTGATGATGCAGAAACACTGATGGAGAGTCCCCAGGGCAACACTGTTTCCTTCCATTGAACAGCAGTTGAGATTTGAAGAGTTACATTGACATTGATGTTCTTCAGAAAATTAGAGAAGTAGCTGAAGCTACTGGGACCCCTCAAATTTCCTAATGGAACAGGTAGGTTCTATACTTTAAACATGAACTGTGTAAGAGCCTTGTTGTTCATTATTTCATTTGACGCCTCCCTCTAGCCCATTATATTTTGTGTGGAGTTCTCACTGCTTCTTGTTTTCAAAACCCCCAAAGTAGGGCTGAAAACTGGATTTCTTTTTTTTTTTCAAACAAGCCCAAAATTTAAATCAACAAAATAAACAAAAAATAAAAGATATCATATTACCTTTATTTTTCATTAAAGTCTTGCAAATTAACCACACACCAATGTGGCTTCTGTTACTAATTTATTTATGTGTATGTGAGTGTGTATGTGTTTGTGTGTGTGTGTGTGTGTGTGTTTGTATGTATGTGTGTGTGTGTGAGAGAGAGAGAGACAGAGAGAGACAGAGAGAGAGAGAGAGAGAGAGAGAGAAACACTCTGGGTGCTGTTGAATACCAAAGAGGAATATCAGATTCCCTGGAGCTCTAATTATACGTGGTTGTGAACTGAACACTGAACATGGGTGCTGGAAAGGAAAGGATCCTCTGGTCCTTTGCAAGAGCAGCTGGGTTCCCTTCTGATATCGGCAATGAATTCTGAAAGTCATGGAGATGAAATGAATGGGTGGTGAACAGATACAGCACATGAGTGGCATTTCTAACCATAGACTTAAGAAGCTTTAAAAATCGTCTTTTTCACTTGATTTTCATTGCCACATCTTGGGCTTCCAGTAAGCACTGAGCTACATCCCCAACCCTCTAAATAACGCTGATGAGTCAGACCAACCCAAACTTGAGACAGATCACTTAAGACAAAGTTTACCACTTTCTAAAATGATAAAGAGCTGATTACTTAGTCACAGATGAAAACACATCAATTGGAATCTGTTAAAACTTGATTATGATATATGAAAGTCTTGGCATGACTGATCTTTTAAAATTTATTGGAGCTTATCATAAGTTCAAGGTTGAGGCTTGAACACATTGTGGGAAGGCAGGCTGCAGTTCATTCTCCTACAGTTCAGTCCCTTAACTTGCCTCACACCACACTCCAAACACATCATTTATATAGCTATTAAGATGGGTGTTCATTCTTCTTTAAATATCTCACTCAGCACATTTTAAACCAACACTTGGCCAGGCATCCCAGGATCCTCTGGGATTCATAAACCTCAGAAAAATTGAATTCCACTTACAGCAAGAATTACCTCACTGGGGAATGAGGTTAATATAGAAACTAGTGGTTTGCCAGGACAGCACAACTTGACCATGTGAGTTGCTTAAGGCATAGCCCTAAACCTATCGATGGTCCAGGCTCTTCCAGAAGCATCATCTGGGGATCTGCAATCATCTCTCTGGAAGAGATAGCCATCTGAGAATCTACAGCTTAGACTTATCCAGAAGTGATCAGAAATCCACAGGCTCAGTGTTGTCAGATATCATCATTTAAAAACTGATGGAACAGGAATTTCTGGTATGATCACCTAGAATCTGGAGTTTGGAGTACTTCTAGATATGGTCGCCCAGAAATCCTGGTCCAGAAACTTTTCATGGTTTATTATCTGGCAAATACCAGCACCTAGTCTTCTGTAGATAGTTTTCCTGGCAAGATGAGTCCCAAATAGATAAGATTCAGTTGTGTGCTGGACGAAGGTCAGCTCTCACAGACTGAAAAAATAATCCCTTGAAGTGACTTTATCCAGAGCACTCAAGGAATACTTTAGTTACTAAGTTTAAATAAGATTAGCTCAAGGCTTATATACCGCTTCAGAGTATACCAAGGATAAAGTTACAAATGTATTTTATATCCTTGTGGCTGGTTTAAAGAACAACATCTCCCCTACTCTTGTTTGACTATTTAGTTTACTTCAATTTCAATCAAGAAAAAGGAGGCTTGTTTAATTTTTTTAATCCCCACTTTTTTTAGAGCAAAAGAGAGACATCCTTTGAGTCCACAATTCTCATTATAAGCTGTCTCCATGATTTATTGGTTGTGCCCTCAGGCCATAACCTACAGCCTTAACTGAATTCTTGAAATAGAATATAAGAAGGTAGAGAGGGCTGAGGAGTAAGTCTTTATTTAGGAAAGCTTCCACAGCTCAGCAGAGGACAGGATCCTAGGAAAGGCAGAAGCTCAAAGCCAGCTGGGTCACTTGAAGATGACTAACTCATCTGATGATAATAAACAGTCAATAAACATTATTTTTTTATTAACTTGGAATACAGAATGAAGTAGACTTACACATATGTAAATATATATGTAAATTAATCTATAAATATATATGACTGAAATTCCACAACTCTCTCCCTCTGAATGTGCACACAAAAACAAAATTATTGTCAATGTAACACATTGTAATTTTATCATTCATTAAGACATCATGAGGATTACTTCAAAGTACTTGAAGAGAAATAAAGATGCCACTATTCTATTTAGCCAAGAAAGAATTGCATCAACATAGTCATTCTTTTATTAAAGCTGCATCTTACACTGTTATGTGTGTGCCATAATTTATTCAAGTACACCCTCTTCATTGGCATTGAGCTGCTCTTAATAGTTTGATATTACAAGTATTATGAATTGCCTTGTGAATATGTTTTCTATTTTTCTTTTACAAAAGAATCACTGGGGTGAATTTCTTTTCTTAGTAATTTATTTTTTATGAATAAAGTCATATTTTTATCCATGTATATCCTTGTTCAAGCTCCCTTCCCCCTCCTACCCCTTCTAGTCACTCTCTCTTCTCCATATCTCTTCATCTCCTCCCCAGCAAGGGCAAGAGGTCCCAAGGTCACAATATGGCTTAGTTCAGCATCCACTCCTGGCAGATCCAGTTTCCTCACCCCAACATCAAGACTGGATAAGGTTTTCCTCTGGAGGGAATGGGATTCAAGGTGCCAGTCCAAGGTGTTTCAGATCCCAAGCTGTTCAGTGGTTGTGGTTTGCAGCTTGGACATGTTTTGCTTTTTGCTTTTTTTGTTCAGAGTCCACTAATGAGTGAGTACATCCTTTGCTTATCTTTCTGGGTTTGTGATACCTCACTCAGAAGGATATTCTCTAAGTCCATCCATTTGCCTGCAAATTTTAGGATATCATTTTTTCTTACTGCTGAGTAGTACTCCATTGTGTAGATGTACCACAGTTTGTTAACCCGTTCTTCAGCTGAGGGGCATTTAGATTGTTTCTAGGTTCTTGCTATTATGAATAATGCTGCTATAAACATAGTTGAGCTAATAACTTTGGAGTGTGAATGTGCATATTTAGGGTATATGCCCAGAAGTGGTATTGCTGGATCCTTGGGGAGATTGATTCCCAGTTTTCTGAGAAACCACCATACTGCATTCCAAGTGGCTGAACAAGCTTACACTCCCACCAACAATGGAGGAGTGTTCCCCTTGATCCGCATCCTCTCCAGCATAGGCTGTCATCTGTGCCTTTTGTCTTAGCCAATCTGATAAGTGTAAGGTGGTATCTCAAAGTTGTTTTGATTTGCATTTCTCTGATGGCTAAAGAAGTTAAGCACTTTTTCAAGTGCCTTTCAACCATTCATATTTCTGCTGAGAATTCACCTTTTAATTCTAAACCCAATTTTTTAATTGGGTTAGTCAAGGTTTTGGGCTCTAGTTTCTTGAGTTCTCTATGTATTTTAGAGATCAGTCTTCTATCACTTAGTATTTTCATTGACTGATGTGTCTATTTCCGCTATTGAGTCTTCCACTCCAGAGATTCTGTCTTCCATCTCTTGGATTCTGTTGGTTATGTTTGTATCTGTATGTAGTTCTAGCTCTTTTCTTCAGATTTTCTATTTCCACTTTTGCCTCATTTTGTGCCATTTTATTGCTTCTATTTCAGTTTTTAGTTCCTGGAATGTTTCTTTTGTTTTTTTGGTTTACCTTTTTTTGGTTTTCTTTCAAGGATTTGTGGATCTCTTCCAATTTTTTGTTTGCATTTTCTTCTATTTCTTTAAGGGAATTTTTATATCTTCTTTGAAGGTTTCAATAATCATCATAAAGGTGTTTTGGTGTTGTTTCCTTCTGTTTCCTCTTCATTGCTCTGTTCAGGTCTTGTAGTTGTAGAACTACCAGTTTTTTTCTGGTGTTGCCTTGTTGTTCTTTATACTGTTCTATGTATTTTTGCACTGGCATCTGCCCATGGCTTCAGTGGTTCATGGTTCGGCAGCTCCTAGTCAATTGTGGCAAGAGGACTTGTGTGTTTCCTGTCTCCTCTGAGCAAGGGGTCTGCTCGATCTCTGACTGTGTTCTGGACAGAGGTCTGAATTTCAAATCCTCAGTCCTTCTTGATGATGCAGTTCTCCCTGGAGACGGGGCCCTAGTCATGCAAATTCCCCTCTTTTAGGTGTGGCTGGAGGAGCGCCTCACTGCCAAACCATAGCTCCTGTCAGCTAGGGAGAGCTGAGATCAGATTCTAGGGATTGACCCCAGTCCTGGAGAGGGACTATCCAGACAGGTGGTCCAGGTACCGGAATCTCTGGGGTGAATTTCTGAATGTAAGGTTACTGATGATTCTATAAGTTATGTGATTTTGTTAAATATTTGACAAATATAAATGAATATACAATTTTGTTAAATATTTGTCAAATTTTGTAATTAATAGGTTTTCATTTTCTACTGTAATATATAAGAATGATTAGTCCTAAAAGCCAGGAAAAATGTTTCACAATATAATCCCAGCACTTGAAGATCACAGACATGTTTAAGGGACAGAAAAGGGAAGAGAGAGAGAAAAAACGATAGAGAATAAATAGAGAGAAAAAGAGAGAAGAGAGTATCTATTCTGACCTTCATTGGAGTATGTAAATTTATATCAGCCATGGCTGCATGGACAAAACCTTCACCAGATCAAGCCATAAAGAATTCTAGCACATAGAGGGAAGGTGTTCAGGATCCCTAGCTGAGAATTGGCAATAGGTGGCTTCTTGAAGAGGTGGGGGGAGTCAGTGTTCTTTAGGAATACAGCTTCTAGGAAGCTATCCATGCTTCAGTAGATGGTCCCACATCCACACACATGAATTTAAAAACACACATGTGCACACACATACACACATATGCACATATATGAAATTAGGAGAGAACAATGATGAGTAATAGAAAGTAGATGTGATTAAAACGCATAGATGC
This sequence comes from Sigmodon hispidus, assembly GCA_004025045.1. Taxonomy (NCBI): domain Eukaryota; kingdom Metazoa; phylum Chordata; class Mammalia; order Rodentia; family Cricetidae; genus Sigmodon; species Sigmodon hispidus. The sequence continues at coordinate 40,921 of PVIH01014868.1, forward strand.
ATGTGTGAAATTTGAATATATAATGTAAATTCTAATAATACATTAAAATATAATATACATAAAATTCTAATATATATACATATATATGCCATTCTTGGTGAGTCAATGAGAAAAGTACTATTTTAGGATTACTAGAATGCAAATGTGATAAAGAATAGGGCATTATTTATGAGCTGTGACAGATAACTCATGAGTGGTTCAGATGTAAGAGACATAGCATTTAGAGTACACTTAGAGTTTATTGAAGTTGTTTTTGAGTATCGTCTCAGCATTTCTTCCATTACAACTTTTAACTTGAAAAATGTATCTTACATCCTAATAATATGCAATAACCCACTCTGACCAATCCAACCCATGCCAAGGCTAGACAGGCTCCTAACGGGGAGGGGGGGGTTCCTGTTTCTAACTCTAGCCAGTCTTCAGCTTCTTGTCAGTTAATCACACAATAACAATGATGGCTCTGACATGTAACTCAGCTCTTGCTATGCTGCCTAAACACTCTCCAGGCTCACCATCACACTGAGCTAGAACCTCCGTCAACAGAGAAAACACATGACTTTGACTTAGTCTCTCTCTCCCTCTCTAACTAGGCTTTGTTTATCCTCACCCTGGCTCACTCTGCATGGCCTGATGTCTTTAGTGTTTCCTCAAAACTTTAGTTAGCATCCTGCCTTAGAACTTAGTATTGTCATCCTTTGCTTAGAGTTCCTGGACCATGGCTCCCTGTGGCTTCATCCAGACCTCTTCTCAAGCATGTCCTTAGCATGAACTCTGGACCACAGACAACAGCTCTTCCACTATCTGACTGTTTACACATGTTGCTTTTTCTTCTAACCACAATTTCTAATATCTGGAATAATTTAAATCTACTTGTTTATTTACCTTTTCCCCAAAGAATGTAAAACTCGATCAGAGATTTGGGTCGTTCAAAGACAGATCCATGGGGCTTAGAACTTTGAACAGTTACTACAGTAACCCAGTCTCAGGGAATGGATATGATATGAAATGATGAAGTGGTGTATTATTTTATTGACAGCAATGTGTATTGTGTAAATTTGGGGTTAAAAAATGTCCCTCTCAAAGCTATGGGAGAACATCAGACAAAGGCAGGAGCCAAAGAGAGGGATGATACAAGGACTTTCCCTAAAGTGGACCAAAGTGGGAATAAAAGTGGTATGGGTACAAGTTACAGCAGCCAAACTAGAGAGAATCCTTGAGATATCTAACACTAGCTAAGGGCTGCTGTTGAAGTCTTGGGGAATTGAAGTGGGTTGAGTGAGGTCTTCTGTAGCCAAACTGGAGAGAACCTTCAGGGTCTGGTAATCATATGAAATGAGAAGAAAAGAAAAAGGTAATAAGATTCCTGTTTTTGTTTTCCCCGTGTGAGCAGGTAGGTGTGTGCTGTTGCCCCATTACAAGGCAGGACATAATGTTTATTTGAGGAACAGCATCAGTAATTGTAGGTGATTCCTCTACCTCTAAAAGACTCACACACAATGTTTGAACAGATGTCTATTTCCTGTCATTCTCTCTTATGTCTCATTAAAGGAGTGGTCTGGCATAGGACTGTCAACTGAATTAAGAAAATGTGAAGGAGGGAGGCTAGAGAAGAGACATGGAGAAGAATTATTCCCTTTGCCCCCACACTTTGGCCATTGACTCTACTCTGGAATCACTGCTCTTAGAAGTGGGCTTTTTATTGCAATGAAAACATCCCAGAAAACATCTGAGTGGAGCAAGTATTTATTTGGGCTTATGGTGTGGCTTCAGGCATGGTCAGAGCATCATGGTGGAGAAGGCATAGTACAGCTGATGTAAGTCAAAGTTGAAAAGCAGAGAGAAGACTTGCCTACAGATGAGGTGTTATTAATCAAGATTCTGCAGACTCATTGGCCTTTGCTCCTATGACCTGTGGGTAAACTGAGCCTCTTCAAAATTTCAATCAAACTTTTTGGATGTGACAGCTGCTCCATGCTGCAGCCTTGACTACAACTTATATGTCAAGAATATACAATCAATCAGCAAATAGAAGGATTAAGAAAAATAACATCAAAGAGAGTTCTACATAAAAAGAACTGGTAGCGGTCATTTCTTCCTCCATAGGATAATGGACATTTCCTCTGTAGACCAAGCTTCCAGTATATGGTAAGAAACGATTCCCCCTTGAACTCTAGGGAGAACACCACCCCTTTGTCCCACCTGGTTACCATCTTCCTGTTAAGATGCTCTTCAGACTCAAACCTGGATGACCCACACCTTCTTTTTTTCTT
>PVIH01014869.1:0-51908 GCA_004025045.1 Sigmodon hispidus
CCCATTAATGCTTAGATCAGTCTCCACCTCTGGCCAAATCCAGTTCTTTCCCCTCTCCCTCAAGAGTGAGTCAGGTGTTCCTCTAGGTGGCGTGGGATGGTCTCTGCTTTTGCTTGGCCTTGGGAAGATTGTGAAATTTGGTTTTCTGATCCAGTGGATGACAGTTAAGGCAGTTATGGACACAGGGTGCATACACGGGACTCTTAGGAGGTTCTTTATCAGCAGTGTATTTTAGTCACAGGCACAGGGGAATCTAGCTGTGTGAAATGGGGTGATTTTTACTGTGTGGAGTTCTCGCTGCCTCTCAGAGTTCCCTCAAATGCCTCTCAACCGCCTAATAATCTGCCATTAGTGGTTATTTATAGATAAATTTTAAATTCCATTAAAATAAAATCCTTCTAAGTAATGACTACAAAAGCCATGATGTCGATTACTTTAGGAAGGAGCTGAGGTAGAATGGCTGTACAGCTGGGCAAGGTTTATTTTTAGCTCTGAATACTAACAGGATTCTTCATTTTATAATAATTCACTAAGTCATATACTTTCTTTTTGTAGTTCTATATTGCTTCTATTATATTTTACAATGAAAGAAATGTAAACTTTTGCAATAATTTCTCTTTTTTTGTGTGAGATGAGACTCTCCTTACGTTGCTCAGGCTAGTCTTGAACTAGTGGCCTCAAATAGCATGCCATCCCACTCCTCATCTCACCCTTCAAAAAGATAGGACTCTTGCAATCTCTGAAACCTTAGTAGTTTTACTTGATTTATCCAGATAGTGGATTGACTATTTATTTTACTGACAGCAGGGAGGTTTGTTTGTTGCCAGTTTTCATTTGTTTGTTTTGTGGTTTTTTTTTTTTAAACTTTATTTATTTGCCTTGGTGTTTGCCTGGAACTGGAACTACAGACAGTTGTTAGCTGCCATATGGGTGCTGGGAATCGAACCCGGGTCCTCTGGAAGGGCAGACGATGCTCTTAACCGCTGAGCCATCTCTCCAGCCCCGTTTTGTGTTTTTTTAAATTTATTTATTATGCATACAGTATACAGAAGAGGGTACCAGCTCTCATTTTAGATGGTTGTGAGCCACCATGTGGTTGCTGGGAACTGAACTCAGAACCTTTGGAAGAACAGTCGATGCTCTTAACCTCTGAGCCATCTCTCCAGCCCCCTTGTTTTGTGTTTTTGAGACAGGTTTTTCTCAGTGCAGAGCCGGCTATTCTGGAACTCACTTTGTAGACCAGGTTAGCCCCGAACTCTCAGAGATCCACCTGCTTCTGCCTTCACTACAACCCCAGTCTTTTTTCTTTTTGAAAAGATAGAACGAATTGTAGCATCGTCAAGGCTGGGGATGACTTTGAACTCCAGAATCTCCTGCTCCCCCCAACCCCCCAAGTACCGGGATTATTAGTATGCACCACTCTCTTCGTTTGAGAACAGGCTTTGGTAGCAGAAAGCAGAGTCCAAAGGAAGGTGACATTAAAAGGGAAAGAAAGCTGTTACTGAGTAGCAGGGACAACAAAATACAAGCCACCAATTTCAGATGTGATACTTGACTTAAGAGAGGTTCCAACTCTGCCACACACTTGCCTGCCATTATAATCTTCTCCTTCCACAATCCCCCTCTTCCACCCCAGGTCAGCTCCATGGTACCCAAGCTCCTGGGTGATGCAGCAAAGAGGATGTTATCACTCTAGGTTTTCTGGGAGACAGAAGGTTTCAAATATTCTGCTTCTGTGTTCTCATCAACACACCACTACTCCTCAGCCTCTGTTCTGATTTGGGGGTTGGGTATGTGAGAGATTTCACACCATTAGTGGAACCTCCCAAATGACGGACAAAATGGACATGTGCTGCCAAGCCCAACCACTTGCCAAGGCCCAAGATCCACAGTTGACTTCAGACCTTCTCTCTCTCTCTCTCTCTCTCTCTCTCTCAGTGGATAAATGTAAAATAAATAAAAACAGTTCTTGCATGGTAGCTCTTGGAGAGAACATGGGACTTTGAATAGATCCAAAGACAGCAGACAGGGCTGTGGCACAGGAACATCTGCTTTGCTAATTCCTGTGTCTGCAAAGATCCTGGCCCTTCCCCCATACTTGTCTATTATTAACAGGTCCAGAAACCTGATCAGGGCAGCTGCAGAGGGACTTTCTGGGAACCATGCCCAGGAAAGGCCTAGAAGCCCTAAATTGAAATTAAGTAGCAGGTGGCAGAGGAAGACTCAAAAGCTATACAATTAGTCTTCGATCCATGTCTACCCGGATGCCCCTCTTGGCACTTGGGGCCAAGGCTTCCACATCTACACACTTTTACTGCTCATGACATTCAGTTTGGGGAATTGAGTCCTTCCCCACAACCTACTCAACTGAAATCAAATTTCTAAAATAAAGTATCTTTTTGTACTCAAAAGATAACCTGAGATGTTAGATTGCAGGGCTGGGAGATGGCTCAGTCAGTAGAGTGCTTGCTGGGCAGCATGAGGACCTGAGTTCAGATCCCCCGTTAGTGAGAGACGGTCTCAAAGGACAAGGAGGGACTGGCAAGATGGCTCTGGAGTAACGGCATTTGCTGCCAAGACTGACAGTGAGTTCAGTATGTAGGAAACCACACAGTGGAAGGAGAGAATCAACATCCACCATGACGGTATGTGCCCATATACATTTTCACAGATGCACATCCATAATTTTTTTTAAAAATATGGTGGAAAGTGCTTGAGGAAGACATCCAATACTAACTTCTGGTTCCCACTGCCACAGGCACATATGAACATGTATACCTAATATTCATTCATCTGAGAGTGAAAAATGTTCACTTTCAGTGGAAAGGCTCTCTGCATCATTTGATGTCCTTGTAGGTGTAATTATTTCTTTCCTATTTATATTTGAGTTTTTAAAAGACTTATTAAATCATGTATACTATTTTAATTATGTGCAGCACTGAATTCCTGGAGCTTGAATTAAGGATGGTTGTAAGTGAGCTGCCATGTGGGTGTAAGAGTCAAACACAGGTCCTCGTAAGGATAATAAGTACCCTTTTTGTGCCTTAAAAAAAAAGTATTATTTTAGCGGGTACTATGGTAGCTTATGCCTTTAATCCTAGCACTCTAGAGACAGAGGCAGGCGGATTGAGTTTGAGGCCAGCCAGGTCTAAAAATCAAGTTCCAGGACATCCAGGGCTACACAGAGAAACCCTGTCCCGGATTCTCCCTCACATATATATGCGTTTTAATTTTATGGGTATGTTTTGCCTGCTTGTATATCTGTGTGGCATGTGTGTGCTTGGTGCCCCAGAGTGTCAGTTCTCCTGGAATTGGAGTTACAGATGGTTTTGGGACACCACATGCATGAGTACTGGGAATCAAACCCACGTCCTTTGGATAATCAGCCAGTGCTCTTAACTGCTGAGCTATCTTTCTAATGTCATTTATTTTCCTTTGAAAGGTAATATGGTTGCTCATATTTGAGGCCAAGAATGACTTGGAACTTCTAATTCAACTGCCTCTAGTCCTTGTAAGCTTACAGGATTGTGCCTCCACATCCAGTTTATGTATAATGTTTGTACCCACAATTCTTTTTATAAAAAGATTTATTTTATGCATGTGCATGTGAATATTCTGTGTGCATGTATTTATGTCTACCATGTGTATGCATGTGTCCTAGGAGGTCAGAAGAAGGCATCATATATCCTGGAATGGAGTTATAAGCAGATGTGAGTCACTATGTGCATTGCTAGGAACTGAACCCAGGTTCTCTGGAAGAGTAGTCAGGGCTCTTAACTACTGAGTCATTTCTCCAAAGCCAAAAAATGACATTTTGTTTATTTCAAAAGTTTCTCTGTGTAACAGCTGTGGATGTCCTGGAACTTGCTTTATAGGCTAGGCTGACCTTGAAGTTATAGAGATCCACCTGCCTCTAATCTAGATTAGCCTTTATAATCTAGATTTTCTAAATTAGTTGTTATTCCTTCAGCTCCTCTTCTTAGTGCAGTGCTGGGACTAGAACTCAATGTCTTATGCATGCTAAGCACATACTCTACCACTGAGCCATATCTGCAGCCAGCCTCAAACTGTTACTAAGGATGACTTTGAATTTCTGAACCTCCTGCTACCATTGTCTGAATGTTGGATTATAGATGTATGCAACTCCACTTCTTACTTTAAAAAAAATTATTGAGACTAGGGACTCATTGTGTAGCACTGGCTGGCTTTGAACTTAGGAATCTGTGGTGGAAATGTCTACAACAGGGATCTCTGCCTGTCTCTGCCTCTTGAGTGCTGAGATTAAAAGCATGTGCTACCATATACTTTTAACAAAAATTATGGATAGGTGTTAGATGTATTTTTCTCCTGTTGTGAACCACACTGACTGGCTATCACAGAGTAAATCAACCCAATATGTTTTTTTTCAATGAACTGGCTAATCCCATACACTTTGCTTTTTGAAACAGAATTTCTCTGTAGTTTTGGATTCTGTCCTGGATCTCACTCAAGACCAGGCTGCCCTTGAACTCACAGAGATCGGCCTGTCTCTGCCTCCCAAATGCTGGGTTTAGAATGCCACCACCACACAGCTTTGCATTCTTTTTATGCATTGCTAGATTTGTCAGAAGGTGCCGTAGTTCAGATTTAAGGTCTCAAATGTGTGCTTTACCATTTAGATATGCCCCTTGCTTCCTTACTTTACATGTCTATGCCTGCAGAGGGAAGAAGTGAATGTCAGACCCCATGGAAATGGAACTACATACAGACAGTTGAGAGCTGCTATGTAGGTGTTGAGAGTCAAATCCAGGTCTTTGGAAGAGCAACCACTGCTCTTAAACAAGCCATTCTCAAGCCTTACTCAGTTTCTGTGACAGGGTCTCAGTATGTAGCCAATTCAATCTAGAACCTTTTTAGACATTGCTGACCTTGAATTTATATTCATGGTCTCAGCTCTCAACTGGAATTACAGGTATTCCTCATCCAGTTTCCTATTTTTAAGACACTGGTTCTCACTACTGGGTACAATAGAACATGCCTAAAATCCCAGAATTTGGGAAGCTGGGATGGGAGAATCACAAATGAGGACAAACTGAGCTACATGTAGTCTTTTGAATCTTACATTCATGGCAGTTGATTCCTATTCATTTCTTGGAATGCTCCTGATAGATTTTGGTGAATGGGTGCTACTACTTCAAAATGAATTGCGATTTACTTTCTTTGTCCACCCGCACTTGCCTTTGTGCATGTGTAGGCTGACACTGGACCGCTCTTTTTAAAACTGTCTGTCTGTGTGGGTACATATGCCACGATCCATGTATGAAGCCCAAAGGACAAATACTCAGTATCCTTTACTTCGACCTTTACATGTTTTCTGGGGACCAAATTTGGGCCACCTCACCAGCTTCAGCTTCCTTTTTGAGAAAGACTGTCACTGAACCTGGAGTTCAATATTTTGGCTAAGCCAGCTGACCAGGAAGCCCCCATAATCTACCTATCTCTGACCCCCCCACTAGTGCTAGAATTACAAATGCACCCTTGTCTCAGGCTATTAGGTTTTCGGAGTGTATTGGCTGGGTACGTAGTACTGGGTGGTATTAAAAACCAACAGGCTGGGCAGACTAACTGGTGTTCTTGCAAGCTTCTCCTTCAGTTCCTGACTCCAGGTTCCTTCCCTTGATGATAGACTATAATCTGTAAGGGGAAATATACTCTTCTCCTCAAGTTGCTTGTGATTATGGTCTTATAATAGAAACAAGACTAAGACAGACCAATCTCCTAAGCTCTCAGTACAAACCCTCATCCCACACCTAAAGTTGTGCATTTAAAAATTCTGATTAGTCTGTTAGGGGTTAAAGCCATTAATATTTTCAAAGTAGATTTTAGTTTGTAGGCCCCCTCTCCACCATTTTAACTTCCCAAGTGCTGGGATTGATTGAAAGCATGTGTCACCATTGCCCAGCTGAGGTCAGTGATTTTATCTGTGATGTGTGAACTGGAGGCTGTATATTTATTTCATTACATTGTCTGACCACATGTGTGGGCCGGTAGAGACCACTGCTGAGGTCAAAGGGTGACTTGCTGGAGTCAGTTCTCTCCTTCCATTACCCTGTCCTAGCTTGGTTGCAGCTTCTCCAATCAGTTTTCCACTTGTCCGTTTTGTTTCGGTTTTTTCCAAAACAGGGTCTCTTACTATGTAGGTCTGTCCTGAAACTATGTAGACCAGGCTGGCCTTGAACCCAGAGATCCACCTGCTGGGATTAGATAGTGCTACCACCATCTGGCAACAACATTGAGTATTTTCTATTTCCTCCTCCTCCTTTTTTTTTTTCCTCCAGTGAATGTGTTTTAAAGATATGGTTGTTATGCACTGTGGCTGGTCTACAACTCACTATGTGACTATGCCTAGATGGCTAGGGACAAGCCTGTGGCATCTGCCCATCTGTGTCCCCAATACTGGGGTTACAGGTATGCTGCTATACCCAGCTTTTGCTTGGGTCACAGGGAATCTGAACATAGGTCCCCAGGCTAGTATTGCAAACACTTAAACCAATGAGTCATTTCCCCAGCCAGCCCTTCCATAGGTTTTTGGTAACAGCTTTCTCCTTTTTCCCCCTGGCCTTTGAATAGCAACAATAGAGGTAGGGAAATTCTCCATGGACAGAAAGCCCTTCTCTGAAGGCTCCAGATAACCTCCCACCTTGTCTCACAGTACAGCTCTCTAAAACTCTTGAAAAAAGAAGCCAGAAATGGGCTGGTTGTGTCCTACTAACCCAGGCATGAAATCAACTCTAAAGATGTCCCTGAAGCCCCAAACTCCACAGATGATATAATAAATGTCATAAAGCCCATAATAAATGGAAGCACTATCTCTTTACTAATGGGAATCTTTCCCACTCAGGCACGGAAGCCAGGAGCGAGATTCTGCCTGTGCAAGATTACATTATCAGGTAAGCGCCATCATCCTGGACCCCTAAACAGCTTCCATGATCAGTTGTTGCCTCTGGCTACCTAAAAGCCTGCCCACAAAGGAACCACCATTGTCCTTTTAGCAGTGCCCTGTGTGTGTAGGCAGACAGGGTAGAGGTAGGTCCAACAATGAATGACCACCAGATTAAGGTGCTTAGATATATCTCAATGCTGACAGAATAAACTTCCCAATGAAGAGAAAAAAAATTAAAAAACCAGAGCATGTTTATTTTAATCCTGTTGAGGGAGAGGAATGGCAAACACATAATAAGGGGATGGGTCTCTTTATATAATACATACAACATCAGGACCAACCGCAGGGACTGAGACCCATTGCACCCCTCCCCATCCAACTCCTATGCAGGTTCGGAGGCCAGCTGAGGATAAATGGGACATGAATTAAGGCACGATTGGCACAGTAACATGGCCAATGCACCAAAAGATGGAGAGAATGTCCCAGGGAGCAGGGCCCCAGGCCTCAGCTGCTCCCTGCAGTGGGGAGGAATGAGAAACTTTGGCTCAGCAGGAAGGCAGATGTCAAAAATGAGGGTATGCTAAACTGATCAGATCACAAACTGGAGTCAAAACACCTACCGAGTTGATGCTGTTGTACTTTCTCTACGATCTTTCCTCTCAGGCCTCAGGCCAGATTCTCCTCTTCAATTTGGAAGGCAGGGAAATAAGTGCTTATTTTATCCTTCTCAAATCTAGGCTACTTAATTACTATTTTCTTGGCTCTAGAGACAGAAGCCAACTAACAAGGCCGGCTCCCTTTGTTGAAGTCGGCTTAACGAGCCCTTGGGTTGGCTCAACTGCCTCTACAAAGGTTTCTATGAGCATCCGTCCTTTATACAGCTTCCTCAAACTTGCTACAGACATCAAGTGTATGAGACACGGGCTGAAGACTCAGTCTCTAGAGCTGACTCAATAACCCCATCTGGAGATGAGAACGAGAGGGAAGGAACAAGGCGGGCAGTGGGGAAGGTCACAGCAGAAGGGCGCTTATGAAGGGTGCAGGGTCAGGACCATGGAGATGGGAGGGGAACTCAGCACACCAACGAGTAAAGACATTTTAGTGGCAACCCTGTTGTTTCCAAAGACCAAAGAAAATGTGTTAAAGGGGAGAGGAGAGCCAGCAGAGTCCAGCCATTCACCTCAAATCTGAAGAAACTTATCCAGATACTATTGTTTCAAGTACAATCATGAGAGACCACTGTTGAACTTCACACTAGGATCACAGAGCCTCTGACCTGGATCCAGGTGCTTCCCTCCCTCGAGAAGACACGGAAATCATCTTTGAAGACCTGGATCTGAAGATTGCTATCCCTCCTGCCCCAGTACAATACTCTTTCAGGAAACTTGGGTAAATTAAGACATCTGCTTTCAGTTTAAGTGGTTAGAAGAAGAAAGCGCTGAGATTTGGAAAAGCTAGCAGCTAAAGGCAGAACCAAAGTTAAGGTCCTCGCAGCAGCCAGGCCTGGAAGTGAAAGACGGTAGCAGAGGGGAAGGTGAAGAGTTGCTGCCTGTCCTTTGGCTTTCCTCTTCCCGGCCTCCCATTCCACCCAGAGCCTGATGCAGCCATCGGTCTGCCAGAGGGGATGCAACACCCAGACCAACTTTTTATTGAGCTTATGCAGTCAACAGACTTGTAAACAGTGCCAATTGACAACGTTTGCTGAAAACTACACCTTGTGTCCATTAAACACATCTCTCTCTTGAGATTAAAAACAAAAACCCAAAGTAAACAAATACTGAGAGAGAGCGTGAATTAACAGACACATCTTGAGTCTTCCAGGAAGGCAAAGTAAAAAAAAGCCACATGGCTTGGTCCCAGACGCTCACCATGCCTAGAGTGTTGCTGCTATTATCATGTTTCTCTACCACCAGTGGCTAGGTAGAGGTTTGGGAGCAGGGTCATCTTGGACATGCTGCAAATACAGCATTTGCTGGTGTTGACACCTCCTGGGGCTGTGGTGGCGGACTGCTGTGTCAGGAGCCCAATTCCTGGGAGCAGCAGTGGGATCCAGGACCTTTAGGCAGCCCACACACCTCAGCGGGTACTTTCCCCTCTTCTCCAGTGCGGTTCAGCATTGAGGTTGTCTATTCCCAGTTGGCAAGAAAACCTGAGCTGTTTTCCTCATAGGTTCCACCCCACTCTCCCAACTTATGGGAGTAATGGGAGGAGACAAGGAGAATCACTGAGGGGGCAGGGGAATTCCTCGGGGATCGGTGACCTGGCCCTCTTGCAGGTTCTTCACCAGTTGTGCAAGCCATCGTTTCGTCGTGGTGTCATCTTTTAGCACCTGGGCAAAGGTTGTATCCTTCAGCTGGTCAGGGAGGCACTGTCTGAGTGCTTCACGTGCCCTACATCAGAAACAAACAAACCAACCAGGGAGACAACAAATAAACCCATATTTTGGGGCTTGGAAGAGCCCCTTTCTTAGCTATAAATACTCATCTTCATAGGCAGGAATCTGTGTTATCAAACTAATTAAGAATCTGCTAGAATTCCTTAAAGAGGTGTTTTTATGCATAGGTTCAGAAACATCTGGAATATGTAGTCCACAAATATTTTCAGCATACTCCAACATGCAGAATTTCATACAAAAGCAAGATAGAATAAAATATGCAATAATTTACTTCACTCTAATTTTGTTCTGATTTATTATAATAAATACTGTCAAAAATACCATTAGACATAGTTTATGGTAAATAAAATTTTTTAAAAGTTGTACACTGACCAGCAAACATGATCTCATTTGTATGATTAATCAGTGGATTTTAATTCTATACTAACATCAGTTATTTTTAAGGAAATGCTTCAATTTTGTATTTGAAAATCTTGAGAGATAAATAGTAAAAACTATGGTAGCATTATTATCTAGAAGCCTGAAAAAGGCAAATGCCAGCTACAAACAGGGCTGTTCTGAACAGTTACAGCTCTCATACAGGTAGATATTTTAATAAGTATATTGCAAACTTGGGAGAAAATAAGAATCACCGAAAAAACAGGACAAAATGATCAAAGAATAGCTAGGGCTTGATTAACTGCAGTGGCCAGAGGCTGAGTTCACAATCATCAAGCTACCTAATTCCTAGGAACTCAGAAAGCACTCCATTATGTGGCTTGGCAGATTCTGAGCATGTAGCTTTCAGCATAAATTATGGATTAATAGGACAAAAGGTCAAACATTTCTGCAGTGCACTACATCTACAAAGTGCATAATTCTGGCAAAGATCTTGAATGTACCAAGAAAAAGTAATAAGCTCAATGCCTTACAGGAAGCAGAGAACTGCCAAGCATAAGTAAAGAGCCTCTGGGTTATAGAACTTTCCAAGACATCTTTGGAAGTATACTTATCTTTCTGATTACTTAGAGTAGTCATAGAAAGTCCAAACCACACGATGTGGTCTCCCTTGAAACTGTCTGGGCTTTCTGAAACTTTAGGGTTTGGACAGAGTTACAATGAGAACATCTAACTAGAGGATATTTAAAATAAAAACTTTAAGTTTGTCTTAGAACTTTAGTTATGTCATAGGACCTCAAGACATAGGACCTGAGCCATGAGACTGGAATCTACTCATGAGATTATTTCCCTAAAGTCCTAAATCCTGTAAATCTTTACCTGGGATTATCTGAGAGTCGAAGGTAACATCTTACTACATGCTTCAGGAGACGGGCAGACGGTTCTTTGGATAGCTGTAGGACCATTTTACCCTGTTTTATCCAAAACAAGGGTGGGAGGGAAAACACAAAATAATTGTAATTGACACCAGAGATCAGATCACCTAGGAACCACTATACAAGTTTCTAATATTTGAGACAGTGTATGTGGCCTTGGTTAGCCTAGCACTCACTATAGAGATCATGCTGCACTCAAACTCACAGAAATCTGCCTTCCTGGGATTAAAGGCATTCACTATCATGCCAGCTAGTATTTTTGAGACAGGGCATTACTTCTTCATCTGGCTAGTGTGGAACTCATGCTGGCCAAAAGCCTGCAATGATCCTCTTGCCTCTCTCTGCCTATAAATACTGGGAAGACAGGTATGTACTCCCATGGCCACAGCAGTTATTTCTAGTTAGAAAACTAAGTTTTCAGTTAGTTAAAGAGACTAAGTTGAGGCTGGAGAGATGGCTCAGCGGTTAAGAGCACCATCTGCTCTTCCAGAGGACCCAGGTTCGATTCCCAGCACCCACATGGCAGCTAACAACTGTCTGTAGTTCCAGTTCCAGGCAAACACCAAGGCAAATAAATAAATAAATAAAGTTAAAAAAAAAAAAAAAAAGAGACTAAGTTATGTGATCAGAAGTAAGTTAGTTACAAAGTTACAAAGTAACTTTGTAAGAAAGTTACAAAGACAGTAAAAGTAAAGAAAAGAACTCACCAAGATCATGGCAACATGGGAAAAACGCTCATATGTCTGACATATATAAGCCAAACCAGTGTCATCTAAGAGGATCTTCTGGAGGATGAATGTGGCAACCTGAGCAAAAAGAACAAATATTATCATACTGAACAATTACTGTATGTCAGGATTTTTTTTTCTCTAAAAGCTAATTATAGGCCTTATTTTCCCTATTTAGCCCATTAAATATATACCACTATTCTCATTTTACATAAAAGGGAAAGCCATAGATAATCATCAGGAGGATTGTCTAAAATTTGAGGCCAGCCTGGGATACTTAGTAAGTACTAAACCAGCTTGGAATGAGCTTAAAACCAAATAACACAAAAACATCAATGATCAACACCCCCCCCCCCCAATTTCCTTATTTAAACCAGACAATCATTTTTGGGAACTAGCCTCAAACTTACACCAATACCCTTGCCTCAGCCTCCTAAATGTTAGGATTACAGGCAAGAGTCACAATGCTTATTTGGAGATAATTAGGATGATAATTATCTTTGTTTGGTGCCATCAGAACTATTGTTATTGTTTTACTGAGGTCTGTCACTATGATGGGCCAAATAATATGCCTCAAAGGTAACCAAATCTTATTCATCAAACCCTGAGAGTGTTGTCTCCTATCAAAAAGGGTCTTTGCAGATATAATTAGGAATCTTGAGCTAGAGAGATTACCCACACAGAGCCTATGAATCACTAGCATCATTCTAAGAGAGAGATGGAGATTTAGGCACAAAGACAGATGTGAATATGCTTGCTTTGTATAGAGAAGGGAAGGGAACCATGTGTAATGGAAGACAATAAAATCAATTCTATAAGCAAAAAAAAGGGGGGAGGGCATGTAAAGGGACTCCTTTATAGCCTCTAGAGCAACCGTGGCCCTGCTCTAGCTGGCAGGTAGATTTTTAGCTTGTTAAAACTTATCTGTGGCTTCTAAAACTAAGAATAAATTTACAAATTAAGCCATCACTTAATTTTGCTATTTTGTCATGGTAGCAATAGGAAATTAACACAAACATACACAGCAAAGAGGAACTTCACTAACAGAATGTCACTTGGTGAGTTTTTAGCCAGTATACCATATCTGCACACTACGATAGCTTAAAATACAGACCATTTCCAGCAACTCAGAAGTTTAGCATTGCCTTCTATCTCTTCCCTCCTTTAGAGATAGGCAGTAAACTAGCAATCCAACAGTTGTAAAGCACGTTTATGTCTAGTTTAGTGGATAATGTCTAGTTTCTATTAGTTATATAGCTACCTAGCAGTATTTAAACCAGTCAGTCAACCAGGGGCCAGTGAGATGGTTCTGTGAGTAATACTTGCCACCAAACCCAAGAGCCTGAGTATAAAACTCAAACCCACATGCTGGAAGGAGTGTAACAATTTCCACAAGGTGTTCTCTAACCTTCACAATGTATGCTGGTGGTGTGTGCACACACAGAAAACATTAAACAGTCAATCAACTAACTATCTAACTCATCTGTACCACCCTGGAGACGCACTCAGTAGTAGGTCTAGGATTAAGTCTGCACAGCTGTATTTATTTTTTAAAAAAATTTATGTATATGTTTGTCCTGGTATGGGCATAGGTATGTATATGTCCTGGTATGTATATGTCCAGGTATGGGCATAGGTCTGTGCAGAAGCCAAAAAGGATGTCAGATATTCTCTATCACTTTCTTCCTATTCCTTCCAGGCACAGTCTCTACCTAAACCCAGGGTTTGTGTTTTCCTCTAGACTGGAAACCAGCAAGGCCTCATGATTCCCCTATCTCTATCTGCTCAGAGCCAGGGTATAAGCATGTGCACAGGGTGTCCAGCTTGATACATGGGCACTGGAATTTGAACATAATTGTGCAGCAAGTGCTCTCAACTCCTAAGCCATCTCTCCAACTCCATATTAAAACAACAATAAAAGGTTTGTCTATTTTTTATATGTATGGGTATTTTGCCTTTATCTATGTCTGTATGCCCTGTGCATGCAGTGCTCACAGAGGCCAGAAGAGGGCATTTGATCCCCTGGGACTGGAATTAAAGAGTGGTTGTGAGTTGCCATATGGACCTGGGTCCTATGCTATAGCCAGTGCTCTTAACCACTGAACATTCTCTCCAGCCCCATCTCTGTATTTTAAAAATACTTCTCAGGTTATTATATCATTCATAGTAGCCCTGAATCAATAACCTTTATTCCCATGAGTACCTACTACAGGCAAGATGTTATAAAGTGTTATACAAAGAAGCTAAATACAAAGCCTAGTATGGTGGTGCTCATGTCCACAATCCCAGTTCTCAGGAGTCTGAGGTAGAAGGCTTGCTCCAAATTTGAGGTCTGCCTAATGCTATATAGTATCAGGCCAGTAAAGACTACATAGGAAGACCTTGTCTCAGAGAGCAAAGGAAGAAAAACAAAATAAACTAATAACTAAAAAAGGTATCTACAAGAACTACTACTCTAGTTGAAGTATAAAAGTCAATGGAAACCCAAAGACATGAATGAGTTCTAGTTTTGGACACTTAAAGTGGGTATTTATTGAAATAGGGACCAACCAAATTGAATGTAGTAGAAAATTAGGAAATGGATGATAAAGAAGGCTAAATTCATAGACATACATACATGCCAAACACCAATGCACATAAAAATAAATAAATCGGGGGGCTGGAGAGATGGCTCAGCGGTTAAGAGCACGGTCTGTTCTTCCAGAGGACCCGGGTTCGATTCCCAGCACCCACATGGCAGCTAACAACTGTCTAGTTCCAGTTCCAGGCAAACACCAAGGCAAATAAATAAATAAAGTTAAAAATAAATAAATAAATAAATAAGTTAAATTCTGTAATTCTACTACTCTGAGAAAAATCATTATAATCTGTGTCATAAGTTTCTCCAGACACGTTCTTCAATATAAAAATGTAGTAGTAATCGCTAACTTCACTTGTGTTTTCACATACATACACATAAATGCAAACTGGTAACTGTAAAGTAATGTATTAGGAGGTAAAATACTTGATTTAAGGGCATCTGCACACATGCTATACACATAGACAGACTGATGCATGGGCACACGAACACAGACATTTATTTCAATTACCACCACCCTAAAAAAGCTCAGAAAGTGATTATAAGAAAAAGTAAACATGAAAAACAGAAAATACAACATAATTGAAGTTGATGAAACAAAAGGCTAGAACAAATTTGTAGAAAAATAGAAAAATACAAAAAGCCAAGCCACCTACAAAAGGAAAGACAGACTTAACTTTACATTCAATGTCAGAACACAAACTTTGGCAACAGGTTTTTCAGAAGGAAAAATGAGGTAAAAACTTCATACAGTCACATTCCTGCTGAAGCTCAAGTACATGTCTCACTTCAGATGACAGATAACCACAAAGATACACTTGGCAAAATTCTTGCTGTACCAGCTTCTAAGGACCCAAATTTGGATCCCTAGCACTCATGTAAAAGCTGATATGATATACTACCTGCAACTGCAGACTGGCTGGTAGGCACTCTAGTAGAAACAGTGAGCTCTATGTTTGTCTCAAAGGCTGGTAGAGAGCAGTAATGAAAACACCTGAAAGTAGTCGCCAGCCTTCTAACGGGCATCTTCACCAAAGCTTGCGCACACATACAAATTTAACTATTAATGTGATATTCTTCTGAAAGGTCTGTGTTTTTTTTTTTTTTTTTAAAAAACTTTATTTATTTATTTGCCTTGGTGTTTGCCTGGAACTGGAACTACAGACAGTTGTTAGCTGCCATGTGGGTGCTGGGAATCGAACCCGGGTCCTCTGGAAGAGCAGACGGTGCTCTTAACCGCTGAGTCATCTCTCCAGCCCCAGGTCTGGGGTTTTTATATTTGTCTTTTGAGACAATGTCTAGCTATCAGCTCAGTCTGGCTTTGAACTTGTGATCTTTCTGCCTCAGCTTCCATGGTTTGTGGCTTTTAATGATCATCTAATAATTTTTATACAAAAGAGGAAAAAGTACAGGGGAGACTGCTCAGCAGACAAAAGGAGTACAATGATTTTCCTTTCTCTTTTGGGGGATGGGGGGGGAGGAAAAGTGTGTGTGTATAAATCTATGTGTACTGTATGTGTTCACCTGTCTTTTGAGGCCAAAAGAGGACCAGTGGTACTGGGTGCAGGTTAAGCAAGCTACATAGAGCAGGCCAGTTAAGCAGCACTACTCCCATAGTCTCTACATCAGTGCTTGCCTTAACTTTCTACTCTGACATCCCTAGATAATGAACTACAAACTTTAGGAGGAAATAAACCCTTTCAGGCTCAAGTTGCTTTTGGCTATAGTATATTATCACAGCAATAGAAACTTTAACTAAGACACCGTGTAAGCCTGATGACCCAACTCTGACTCCCAGAACTCACATAAAAAGCCAGATGTGGTGGCAAGCATCTGTAATCCCAGCCCTTCTATAGTGAAATGGGAATCAGAGACAGGAGAACTGCTTAGAAGCTGGTGGACCAGCTCACAGAGTAGAAACAAGGAAGCTCTTCCCCAACAAGGTAGAAGGTGAAAGCCAACTCTCCAAAGTTGTCCTTTATCTCCACAGGTGTGTCATGGTACAGTCACTCACACACAAATCCATTTTAAAAGAGAAAAAATATTTATGAAGGCAAAAAGTCTGCAGACACATAAAATGATTCTAGAGTCACCAAGCAGCAGCTTCAGAGCCCAAACTATGTTGAATCTCATTTAAAAGCACACACCGTTTTAGAAAGTTCACTTCCAGATTCCATAATGCGCAAACACAAAGGGATGATTTCTGTTGTCAATAAAAAGTTGATTACTTCTTGTTCATCTGTTTTAACCAAGGCCCCTAAAGAAAATAAGAACAAAATTAATTTAGAGAAATGATTTGTAATTACATTTACTCTGCATTGTTTAAAAGATTTATTTATTTATTATGTATACAGTATACAGAAGAGGGTACCAAATGTCACTACAGATGGTTGTGAGCCACCATGTGGTCGCTGGGAATTGAACTCAGGACCTCTGGAAGAACAGTCAGTGCTCTTAACCTCTGAATCATCTCTCCAACCCCTTTACTCTGCATTGTTTAGCAAAGCAAGTTAAGAAATTTAAGTAATACAATATAAAGACTGTAGTTTCTATGTCAGGCAATCAATTTCATATCCATTTGAACAAAAAACAATAGTCAGTTGCAGAAAGTCATGAGTGTAATCCCAGTATTGGGAAGGCTAAGGCAGGAAGATGTTGAGTTCAAGACCAGCCTGGGCAACTTAATAAGACATGTCAAAAATTAAAAAATAAAAATAAAGCAAATAGTAAAGAGTGCTCAGTGTACAAGGTTCTAAATTATTTAACTAAGTTCATTCAAATTAATTAAAATCAAATTAACCTTTACTCCTTCTATAATTTGATGCTAAAATCAGATCTTGATTATTGATCCTGAGAGTGTTACTAACAACATTGAGAATGGTGCTTGATAAGTTTGCAAGCACTTACTAGTAAATGAGATGATGTAAAAGACAAAACAATGAATAAGCTGTAAGAAGTTGAATAAAACACACAGCTTAGACTACTGTCTGTAAGAATTTGAGGCTTATAAAATGCTTCTAATAACTTAGCTAGGATGCCAGTGCAGTTCAGTTGGCAGAGTGCTTGCCTATTCATGAAAACCTGGGTTCAATCCTCAGCACTGGATTAAGTATGGTGATATATACCTATACTTCCAGCACTTGGGAGGTGGAGGGTTAAACATTCAAATGTATCCTCAGTTACATAGTGAACTTAAGGCCAGCTACATGAGACCCTGTCTCAAGAAAAACAAAACAAAAATAATAGCTTACCAATAACTCCAAGGCTGGTGAGCCGAAGATATTCAAAGGGACGAGTTTTGCTGACTGTGTGCAAAAAAGGGTACAAAAAAAGTGGGATGTGTGCTGCAAGAAAAGCTGACCTGAAAGAAAAAACAACCACATTTAGAACCCAAAGTTGACTTCTAAACATCAAATTTCTAAGCCTGAAACATTGTGAGATTGCCAGAGTAAGGGATATTTTGAAAATAACTGTATTGGCTTTTAGTCTTTTTTTTTTTTTTTTTAAACTTTATTTATTTATTATTTATTTATTTATTTGCCTTGTTGTTTGCCTGGAACTGGAACTACAGACAGTTGTTAGCTGCCATGTGGGTGCTGGGAATCGAACCCGGGTCCTCTGGAAGAGCAGACGGTGCTCTTAACCGCTGAGCCATCTCTCCAGCCCCTGGCTTTTAGTCTTGACCAACATTCTTAACTGTGTAATTTTGTACCCTAGGAGACACGTGCCAATGTTTAGAGATACAGAAGATTGTCAGGAGAAATAAATGTTGAAGGCTACTTAGCATACAGTCACAAATGGCTGCTTAGAACAGTACTTTCCTGCCCTTATTGACCATCATACACTCTCAGCTCAAGGTTCAATTGCAATATCCACCCAGGCTAGGGAGATTAAAGCAATGCAATCTACTTCAGTCGGCACCAAACACCTTAAAAAGTGATTAACTCAAAAGTATTTGACTAAAGGTTAAAAAAAAAGGATCAAGCCATAAAAGCCAATGTATTGCTGCACACCTAGCACTCAAGGGCCTTCCTAAATTAGGAGAATCATGAGTCTGGGGCCAGCCTGGAAGATACTGTCTCGAAAAGAAAAGAAAAGAAAAAAGAAAAGAGAAAAGAAAAGAAAGGAGAGGGAGAGGGGAAAAGAGGGGAGGGGAGAGAAGAGAAGAAAAAGCCACATGAGTGCTAAAAAGATTCTTCCAGGAGGCTGGAAAGATGGCTCTCAGTGGTGGTTAAGAGTTATTTGCTGGGACCTCAATTCAGTTCCCATTACCCATTCTGGGTATTTTACAACTGCCTCTGGTAGCTACAACTGCAGGGGGAATCTATGTTTTCTAGTTTCTGTAAGCAGGAGTGGTAGGCTGGCATGTTGTATCTGCCCTCTAGCATACACACATTCACATTAAAGCCAGGTGTGGAGGTGCACATTTTTAATCCTACCACTTGAGAGGTAGAGATGGCTGAGATCTGTGAGTTCAAGGCCAGCCTGTCCACAAAGTGAGTTGCAGGACAGCCAAGACTGTTACACAGAGAAACTGTCTCAAAAAAAAAAAAAAAGGAAGAAAGAACAAAGTGGGGAAGGGAGAAAGAGAGAGCTTTATTAAGATCAAACTTTACTGATGTAAGATGACTCTGATTTGAATGAACATGAAATAATTACTTAATTTTGGTTTTTTGAAACAGAGCCTTACTCTGTAGCAAGCCTCTAGTCTTAGTCACCTGAACGCTGGAATTACAGGTATGAACCACAATGTTATCATGTCAAGCTTAAAGCTCTAGTTTCATATTTGGGACTGAATCACTGCCAAAAAATATTTTTTTTTTTAAACTTTATTTATTTGCCTTGGTGTTTGCCTGGAACTGGAACTACAGACAGTTGTTAGCTGCCATGTGGGTGCTGGGAATGGAACCCGGGTCCTCTGGAAGAGCAGAGGGTGCTCTTAACCGCTGAGCCATCTCTCCAGCCCCCAAAAAATATTTTTAAGGTAACTAACAAGACCTTTCCTCTTATAACACAGAAAATCACTGAATTAATTGATCTGCTTATGTTTAGAGTGTTTATTAAATTTTGAAAACTGTTTCTATATGTTGAAAGTATGGAATTGTATTCTACTTTATTTTAAAACATATATTACACTTCCTTCAATCTGTAACATGAAACTTGGTGACAATATATATGTCAATTGTCAAAGAAAAACAAGAGAAAGGTGGGTATAATGGTATACAGCTATAATCCCAGCACCTGATAGACGTAACAACAGGATTAAGAGTTTGAAGTCAGTCTGAGCTATAAAAACAAAAGCAAGAATCCTAACCATAAATACCCACAAGGAACCCCAAAACCAACCAATTAAAAAAACGTTTTGAAGACTCATACTTAACATAACACATTGCATGCCCCATCTCTGATTACTCAGTGAGGGCAAGTGTTCCTAAGAAATACTCATCCACCCTCATTAACTTACGACCCTCCCCCCCCAGCACTTACCTGGTCTCTGGGTGTGAGGCCACACATTGCAGCAATGCTAAGGCATTGCAAACTCGGTTAGACTGGTGTGCTGTCAAAGTTGGAGGATTGATAGATGGATAAATATTGACAATTTCCTGAAAAAAAAAAATCAGTCTCAAATAGCAATTAATTAAAAAATTATCAATGTCATAGCATAGTAACTTTAGAAGAGCACCTGCAATTCCTGCAGAAACTGAATTATCCTTTCATCACAAGCATACTGGTTGACTAGGCAAGACCCATGTGTCTCTGGGAATACTGCTATGGAAACAACTGGGTCTCATACACTTCCTTCTAGATTTTGCAACTAGTCTTTATTGTATTTTAAGTGTGTTGGCGTTCTGTCTGCATATATATATCTGTGTACCATGGGAATGCAGTACCCAGAGAAACCAGAATGAGGGTGTCAGATTCCTTGCAACTGGAGTTATAGTTGGTTGTAAGCTACAATGTAGATGCTGGGAATTAAATACAGGACTTCTGGAAGAGCAGCTAGTGTTAACACTGAGCCATCTCTACAGCTCCTAGTCTTTTAATTGAGGGACCTTATGTTAACTTTTTATAGCTTTAACTTGTATTCTACTTTATAATGATGAGACCCATGCTGAATACAATTGTTTACCTTAAATCCTTCCACAACACTAATAGATTCTCAGCTACATGTGTTAGGAATGGCATATGAATTACTGAACAAATCTGAACAATTATCAGTAATGTAGGGAGGAACTTCATAAGATAATTATTCTATTATCCTGGTACCTTGGGACTGTTCAATTTTAATTTATTTTCCATCTATCACCACTCTGGCCTGACTCAAATTTTCAGTTATTACTTATTTGTTTTGTTTGTGTGTTGTGTGTGCACATCACAGCACATGTGTGGAGATGAGAGGACAATATGCAGGATCCAGATCTCTCCTTGAACTGTGTTGGTTCCAGGTTGTCAGGCTTGGCAGCGACCAATTACCTTTACCTGATAAGCCACCTTACCAGATAGATACCCACCTTTAATGTGATAGCTGCTATACCTTTCTCAACGTTGTTTTTCTTCAAACCATACCTATGGTCCTTATACTATTTCTGTTTTTCTCTGCTATACAGATCTACCCTATTGTACTTCTAAAAGGTATTTCTCAACATGGTTCTTAGATTCACCTGTTAAACAGATTTTAAGGCCCACCTCTCAATAAATTCAATCTTTAATCTCCAAAATATACATTTAAACAAATAACTCTGACTTTTAAAAAAATGATTTTTTTCTTCCTCTTTAAATATTTATTTTTATTTCATGTGAACTGGTGTTTTGCCTGCATGTATAATTGTGTAAGGGTGTCAGATCTTGGAATTATAGACAGTTGTTAGCTGCCATGTGGATGCTGGGAATCAAACTCAGGTCCTCCAGAAGAACAGTCAGTACTGTTAACCTCTGAGTCACCTCTCCAGCCCCTAAAAAATGGATTCTTACAAATGCTAATATTTAAACAATCACCAGGTGGTAGTGGTGCTTGCCTGTTAATATCAGCACTTAGGAGGCAGAGGCAGGCAGATCTCTGTGAGTTCAAAGCCAGCCTGGTCTACAAAGCCAGTTCCAGGCCAGCAAGGGAGAAACCCTATCTCAACAAGTAAGCAAACGAAAACAAAACAAAAATTTAAAGAATCTTTACAAATCTTCAAGGAACAGAAAAACACCCGAGTGTGACAAACGTGACCAGATCCCTACCCACCTGTAAAAGTGCTGCAATAGTACCGAATGAGTGCCACAGCATGGGGGCAAGGTCAGGGACAGATTCTCGCTTCTTGCTAAGCTCCAGCAAAGCATTTTCCCTTGTCTCAGGACTGGACAGTTCATTGATCCACTGATAGATCTTCTCTCTGTCCACTTGAGCCAGTGCAGTAGGCACAGGCTTCAGGGGAAAATAAAAAGACAAATGTTAATTTATCACAATTAAACCAAGTCTTATTCTGTAGTAGTGCTTTAGAAAATGTTGGGTTTTCCCCCCTAAACAATATTTACTAAATACGTATATTTGATGCAAAGTAACTCAACCTCTTTGACAGTTAATGAGCCCATGTTTACGAGTTTCTGCTATAGGAATATTTGGGCTGTACTAAAAATATACCAGTATGCTTACTATTATGATGTTTTAAGGCAGCAAACTGACAAACAGCTATCAATAAGAGATGGCTTAAAGATCTTGACGCATATTTATATTGGAATATTATGTAGTCCTTTATGAAAAGACATAGTTCAATATGGACCATATTACATAAAAAATAAAAGGATACAAAGCACATTCCCCCACACACAAAAAAGATACATGTTTAGGTCATTAGATCACCTTGAAAAAAATAATGGAAACAAAGGGTACATTTCAGCTTCAAGTCTTTTGTCTAGTTCTCAAAGAAAAAGCACTATATCATAATAATTAAAAGATTCATAAGAACCAGATCAGCAATATAGTATCTACCCTGGTCAATACTCATTACAGTCAGTCAACTTTCTCCCAAGTTTTATGATACATATCACCACATCAGCAAACTCCATGGCTCTAAGAACCAGCCTGTGTCTTATATTCAGCACCCTTGTACCTCAACCTGCCTAGTAGTCACCAGATATTATGCCATGACATTTGTGTACCAAGTCCCATCCTCATACACCCCCTTCCCAGCAGATAGTGCCTCTGCAAGTGGCATAGTCACCTCCTCCAGAAACACCTTCAAGAGGTTATCTGTGGAGGTTGCATCTTCCATGCAACTTTGATCCAGAACCACTTCAAAAGGGTAGCAATGAGACCCTCACAGGCACAAGTTTCAGTTCTGCAGCCATTCTACCAGAAGGCAAGTGTGTTTAAACAACACACATGTACTGTCTGAGCAGACCAGAAGGGAGTAAGATCCCTTGGAACTGGAGTTACAAATGGTTGTGAGTGGCCATGCCACTGTTGGGAATTGAACCTGGGTCCCCTGGAAGAGCAACAATGTTCTTAACTGCTGAGCCATCTCTCAGTCCCCACATAGTTTCATAGACAAGAAAGCTAAGGGGTAGAGAAGTTACTTAAAATTTGAATAGCAACAGGTTCATGCCTATAATTTCAACACTCTGGAGGCAGAGGCAGGTAGATAGACCTGTATAAATTTGAGTCTATGCAGCAGGTTCCAGGCTACCTAGAGTTATATAAGACAGTCTCAAACCAAGAGCAAACCACCTTAGCACAGGTAATTTGGCAACAATAAGCTCAGACTCGTAACTTATTTGCTAATGCTGCTTATTATCTGCTTGAAAGTCAGATCTAATAAAAACAGTTTCTTCTTTTTTTAGGCTTATAGGTGTATGCCATTAGCATACAGCCTGAAGATGACTTTTAATAAAGCATTTTGATTTAGTCATATAATTAATATGTAAAAGTTTCAGACAAATACCATTATGTTTAGTTCAATAAACAGATCCCAAAGAAAACTTAGTACCAAGAATAATTGATGTTAAGAGAAATTCTCTAGTTATGAGAATTACAAAGCACTTAAACATTTTTATGGGAAAGTGTAAAATAGCTTTACAGAATTCAATGTGACATTATGACTCAGACAGTTTATTAGTGCTACACAAAAATAAATAAAATTAAAAACATAAAAAATGATCTTAACTTTCAAGTAACTAAATACCTTAGTAGATGGAATGCATCCTGAACTGGGAGCCTAAAGTGGCTTTAAGATTCAGTTTAAGCCACACATGGTGGTATGCACTTTTAATTCCAACACTCAGGAGGCAGAGACAGGTGGATCTCTCTTAAATTCAAGGCCAGCCTGGTCTACATAGTGAGCTCAAGGACAGCTAGAGCTACATAGAGAGATCACACAACCCAAATAAATAATAAATGGAACTACATTCCCCCAAATCCCATAACAATTCATTTATAGAGTTGTGTGGCCTAGGGTAAATCATTCAATTGTCATGGTTAAAGTGGAACTACTGTATTAACTACCAGTTTCTAAAAATACTACCAGCTCAAAAATATCTTAGAAATATTTAGTTCTGTTGTAAGACGGAAGCATCAATTTTATAATTCGCATACAATAAAAACACACCCATGTTAAGTATACATTTCAATGAATTTTGATACTTACTTACATATCTTAGTGACCATCACAACAATTATGATATAGATCACTTCTATTATCCTCCAAAAGGCCTCCAGAGCCTCTTTCAGTAAACCTATAACCTGGTCTAAACAGCAATACTATTTTCTGCTGCTGCAGATGAAGCCTGTACTTTCTAAGTAATTACTGTTAGAAGGTAATGTTTCCTCACTTTATCCTCTAAGCTAAGAAACGGGTTAATAAAGGCTTAACATGATCAAAGTCAAACAGTGAATGTATGGCAGGGTTCAGTTTATCTAAGACCATTTTCTAGAATTAATGTCCTCACCTGGTGTATACAACTGAAATCACAAACATTCTCCTTCCAAGTTGAAGAAATTATTTCTTTCAATTCTAGCAGAAATTTCTTTAGTATTATTACAGTATAGTTCATTAACAGTTGGATTTACAATGTGAGTTGAAGTACTAATACATATACAAAATCATTTGAGAAGTTTAATTTAGATTATTACCATCTGAGGAGATGACTCAATAGTTAAGATATTAGCTGCTCTTCTAGAGGACCCAGGTTCAATTCTCAGCACCTACAGAGCAGCTCACAACTGTCTGTAACCCTAGTTACAGGGAATCCTACACTCTCACACAGACATACATTAAGTCAAAACACATCAATGCACATAAAATAAAAATAAACCTTAAAATAATTCATTTAAGGGGCTGGAGAGATGGTTCAGTGGTTAAGAACACTGACTGTTCTAGAGGTCCTGAGTTCAATTCCAGCAGCCACATAGTGGCTCACAACCAGCTACAGTGGGATCTGATGCTCTTTTTTTCTGGCATAAAGGTACACATGCAGACAGAGCACTCACATACATAAAATAAACCAATCTCTAAAAAAAAAAAATTCATTTAAAAATAGCCACGAAGTGCTAGTACATGCCTTTAATTCCAGTACTCAGAAAGCAGAGGCAGGCAGATCTCTGTGAGTTCAAGGCCAGCCAAGGCTACAGAGAAAGCCTGTCTCTAAAATCAATAATAATTACCATTAATTATCGAGTAGAACAAGATTAGAACAGAGCTCTATTCCTGTGCCTATTATATCATCCCTTGTAACTCACTAAAGTCAACAGCCTTTCCTTCTAATAGAGCTGTTCTCCCTTTTGTGCTGAATGGTTTGTATGCATAAAATCTATTTCAAATTATTTTTTTTCTTTCAAACATACTCATCTCAGGAAAGATATTCACCAAAGTAAGCCATCAATAGCTAACTACAATTATTACAAAGCTAATGTGAATAAAAAGACATTTATAAATTATTTAAAATAAACATTCATAAGTAAACTGTAACAATTATTTTCCTGCTTTGGTGAGTTGAAAATTTGATGTTGATGAGTTTCTTAAAAAGAAGATAGCTTCATGTTTAAGGCCAGCACCACTCACTGTCTTCCTGACATGCAGTGAGTGAAGGAAAGAATGGGGTTAGATATAACAGATTACATCTCAAAAGGAGGTGGCTCAACATGGCACTTGTGCAGGCCAAGCCTGTTCTGAACTCATAGTGTCCTCACTTGGATGCTAGGATTACAGGCTGACTACACTTGACAACATGTACCTTTGAGTTAACATGAAGAAATATGATTAAAATTTTTTTTCTAAATCACACTGAAAGCTGTCCTTCTGAGGACCCCATTTCAAACATTTTGTTTGTAGGTTAGGGTCACATTATATAGACCAGATTAGCATGAAATCTGTGATCTTTTTTGAGCTATCTCCAAAGTCTTGAGGTTACAGGTTTGTGTCAGCTTCAAAGTGACTTAAAAAAAAAAAAAATCAAAGTAGGCCCAGTGAGATCAATCAACCGGTTAAGGTGCTTGCCATCAAGTTTGATACTCCAAGTTTCATCCCCAGGACTCTCTCTCCCTCTCTCCTTGTGTGTGTGTGTCTATTCTCTCACACAGTCACTCATACACTAAAATAAATGAAAGTAAACCAGTAAAAAAGCTAGATTTTTTTTGTCCTAAGTTTAATAAACAGGAGGCCTGGCAGCAGCAACCAATCTTATTGAGTATATTTCTGTCAAAGAGGAGAGCATCTGGGAGTCAATCAGTTTAAACACGAAGATAATAAAATGGGTTGGGGGAATGGCTCAGCCTATAGCTTAAGTCATGAGGTCCTGAGTCTGGATCCCAGCATCCATACAAAAGCTAGCTATACAAAAAGACACACCATCCTGGAATCCCAGAACTCACAGGTGGGAAGTTTGTTAGTCAGCTAATCTAACTGAAATGGGAAGCTCCAGGTTCAGTGAGAGAGACCCTCTTTCAAGAAAGAAACAAGGGGGTGGAGAGCTGACTCAGCAGTTAAGAGCACTTGTTCTTGCAGAGGACCTGGGTCAATAACTACATGGTAACTCACAATTATCTGTAATTCCAGTTACAAGAGATTCTTTTCTGACCTACAAGATCACCAGAAAGGCACATGGTACACATACATACATACACAGGCAAAACATTCATAAACACAAAATAAAATCTAAAAAGAGAAAACAAGGTAGCCTGGGAAGATGGCTGAGTATAAGGGCAGATGTTGGGATCTCCAGGACCCACATAAAAAGCCCTGCAAGTGTGGTTGCCTAAAATCCTAGCACTCAGAAGCAGAGACAGAGAATCCCAGGGGGAAGCCGGACTAAATGTTGTCACGAGCTCTGGGAGTCCAAAGCGCAGAGTGACCAAAAAGATATTTGATGTCAATTTCAGGCCTAAACATACCTACACTTGTGCCCACACACTATGAGCATACCATTCATTAAAGAAAATAATGTAAAAAGTGGACAATCACAGAGGCAGATATCTTACACTGACATCTGACTGCCATACAAGTACCACTAGGCAACTCATGTGCATATGCACACACACACACACACACACACACACACACACACACACACACACACACACAAAGGTAATTCAAGAGTTCAGAGATGCTCAAAGTGCTTAGAAATCAGTGAACTTTTATTAAAGGTGTATCTAATGCCTCTCCTATGTAGGTTGTTTCATGACCAAATAGCTATTACATGTAGAAGACTCAATGTCATACTTCTACTAATCTAAGTAGCCCCTAGGTCTATAGAAAAGTAATGTTACAGGGCTGGAGAGATGGCTCAGTGGTTAAGAGCACTGACTGCTCTTTCAGAGGACCAGGGTTCTATTCCCAGCACCAACAAGGCAGCTCACAACTGTCTCTCACTCCACTTCTAGAGGATCCAAGACCTTCACACAGACATATGCAAGCAAACCACCAGTGCATATAAAAAAATATAAATAAATAAGTTGCCTTGGCCTTAAGAAAAAAAAGTAATGTTACTTTATTAACAGATAGAAGTCATTTAGCTAATGTATGAATCTAGTTAATGACTACTTTTTTTTTTTTTTTTCCCATGTACTTAGTGTGTGTGCATGTGCCATGGTCCATGTGTGAAAGTTAGAGAACTTCTTTTCCCCACCATGGGGGTTCTGGCAACAAACTCAGGTCCTCAGGCTTGGAAGCGAGCATCTTTATCTTCTGACCCACCAACCTACCTTACTAGTTACTAGCTACATTTTTTTTCTCTCTCTCTCTCACAATTAGCATTCTTTAAAAAAAAAAAAAAACACAGTATGAGTGTGTGATATATATGCACATGAGGGGCAGAGGTGTGCCTAAGACACCCCCTCAATCATATTTGGCCATAGTCCTTTTGCTGAACTTGGTGCTAGGCTGGTAGTTTAGCAACCTCTAGTGATTCTTCTGTCTCTCTCTGGGGTTGCAGATAAAGTCATAGCTAGCTTTTTATGTGAGTGCCTGGGATTTGACCTTAGCTTCCTATTCTTGAGCAGCAAGTAATCTTATCTGCTCAGCTATCTCCTTTTATCCCCTTAAACCTAATTCCACATATAACCCTCATTGTTTTCTGTTAACAATATAGGAGATGATAGAATATATTCCATAATAACAAGAACACACTATAACTATATTTCAACTACCTCAGTATCTTTTGTTACTGTTTCTCTAGTAAATAACACCTGCATCCATTGTCCTTTAATAGTACTTCCTATCTCTCTAGCTAAAGGGATGGTTCCCTTGCTGTGTTAAAAAAGATAGACCCTATCCCAAGTACCACTCCAGAACAACTCCCAAAGTTGACCTTGGTCTCCACACATGCACACCCTCAATATGAACACATACAAGTTTTCACTATTAAGCAAAAATCAAGTGTCTTTTCAAAAGATTTAGGTTACTGTGGGTATTGCTGCATGTAATCTTACTTCCAATTTCTAGTAAATGGTATGTCAGTATTTTTTTTTGCCCAGATCAAAATAACATAAGCAGTTTAGATTATGAAAATAAGGGATTGATGAAGGAATTAGCTCAAATTCCTATTTCTTTAGTCTCGTCACTAACCAAGTATCCTAATGAATGAGTGGTACACAAGAATTGTCAGAGTTGCCATGCTGGTCAAACAGCATAACAAATGTTCGAGTTTTTAAATTTATGTACAGCACTGTAAATATGACCTAAGAACTTTTTTTTTCTTTGTGGTTTCTCCAAAAAGGGTTTCTCTGTGTTGCTATGGGTTAGGGATAGGTTGCTACGGCTGTCCTGAATGTGCTCTGTAGATCAGTCTGGCCTTGAATTCAAGAGATTCTCCAGCCTCTGCTTCCCAAGTGCAGGATTAAAGGTGTGTGCTGCTCCCTCCACATCCCGGAAGTCTTAAACTATCCTGCTACCCATATGGTTGTGAGTGGCCATTCAGTCAGCATTATTTAAGTGCTTACCTTGTAGTAGGAACTGTCCTAGCAGTGAGGAAACCAAGTAAACAGGATTCATTTAAAAAGAAAGATATATCTGCTCCTCACCTCGAGAGGGAGACAGATAACGCACTTTTTTTGTTGTTGGGTTTTTTTTTTTTTTTTTTTTAAAAACCTAACTAATAATCCCACACAGGGAAACCAATGCTCTAAAAGAGAAAATGTTGGGGTTACAAGCATACAACTTGGTCAGAAAAAGTCACCCTGAGGCAGACTTGTATGTCTGGAGGAGGCAGTTCTAAGGAGGACAATTCCAGGAAAAGAAACTAGAGACTGCGTCTTGAAGCGGAAACGTGCATGTACTTCTGATGGGGGCTTAAAGAGCAAGCGACCAAACCCGAGCCAATAAACGTGGCCAACGACCATATGATACAGTAGGCCAAGGAGTCTACTTTCTCTAGACTGTAACCGAAAGCCACAGTAGGGCTTCAGGGAGGTGTAATACGTGGTTAGCCTTTCTGGTTTAAAAGATAAAACGAGATGTGCGAGGAAGGCTTTAAACAGGGAACGGTAAATCAGATGCAACCATCCTGAACTTCGGGTCTCTGGTTTTCTACATGCAAGGCAAGTGGACTGAGCTAGAAGCCATTTCCTTCGCACTGAGATGTGCCTAGACGGAGTTCCAAGAGCACGGGACCAGAGCGAATGGCCATGGAATTATCCTCATCCCCGCCGACGCCCAGCACACAACCGGCATCCAGAAACCGACGCCAAGACCAAATGAATCAATGAATGGCCTGCTGGGGCCGCGCGCCGCACGGGACCAGGCCTCGGTGCCAGCAAAGAATGCGAGAGGCCTCGCGCGAGGCTAGGAGGGGAGACGGAGACGGCAGGGATAGCTGGGGGTCCGGCTCCGCCGCCACGGTCAGAGCTGGGGACCCCGGGACCTCGCGGCTAGGACCCGGCGCCCAGCTCTGGGAGCTAGGAAGCAGGCTGAGACTGGCATCCGGGCGCAGTCACTCACCGCTGCCGTCGCCAGGCTGTGCATGTTGGGAGCGGCCGCCGCTCTTCTTCTTCTTCCGCCGGACGCGCCCGACCTGCTTTAGCGGCGGTGCAGACGGAGATGAAGAGCCGCCATGAGCCTGGGGCTCGCTCCTCCCCCGGTAGCTCTTTGACCTCTCACCTCTGACCCTCCACCCGCACAACCCTTTCCCGCCTCCTGGCCTTCGGCCTAGCCGATAGTCCCAGAGTTTGTTCTCAGGCACTTCGGATTCAGAATCAAAATGACGTCTGCAACTTAGTGGTTCACGTATCCTTCCGGCATGGCAGGTATATCCCCGAGGAGCGTGAACTCTGACTTTCTTCCTAAGGCCAGAGAAGGGCGGGAAAGGGCCGGCGGGATTGGAAAGACACGAACTGCGCATGCCCAATGAGGCTGAGCGAGAGGAAAATGGTGGGAGGTTCCAAGTCGGTAAAATGGACAGTGCGCATGTGTGCATCCGTACCGTCACGTTAGGGGGCGGGCCTCCCGGGAGAGGGGCAGGGCTTGTAAGAGGCGGAGCGAATGCCCTGGGCGGGGCTTGAGCGCTGACGCACACGCGTCCCGACTGGTTGCGTCGAGAGTGCGTGCGTGCGTACGTGTTTGCGTGTAGTCACAGTTCCCGCCATCAGCGGGTTTAGGTGTGTGGGAGAGAACACGGCCTCGCTCGCTCTCTGCGTGGGGCCACGGAAGCCCCTTCCCTCCGAGCCCCTCGGCTCCTCCCCCTCCGCGGGAACTCAGTGCTTCCGGCAGGCATGTCTCGGCCTCGGCCCCTCCGGCACAGGTAAGGAGAGCCGGGACAGCTTCTGAATTGAGCCGTTTTCTCCAGCCTCACTCCCCCCAACCCCGTGCGGTCCGCCCACTCGGCGTCCACTCCAAAGTTCTCTCTCCCGGCTGCTGCTCAGCCTGCCCCGGCTCCTTGGACACTTCCTGTGACTTAGAGGTGCCCCATTCGAGTAAAGTTTCCCCTCTCCTTTAGCTCTGTCCGTATTGTCCCTGGCTTTCCGCATCCTAAAGCTGGCCTCTGTTCACTAGGGCTGTCGTGATCACGGCTTGCCTCCTAGCAAGGCCCGCTGTCTTTCCAGGTGACTTCCGTTGTCACACATCCCTCAGACTCTGGGTGCGATATCGATTCATTCGCTCTCTTGGTCATTGTCTACTTTTCTTCCCCTCTTAAACAGTGCTCACTGAAAGTCAGGGAGTATAATTTTTGTCATGCATTTGGTTGCCAGCGATGTCCGATTTACCATTTTTAAATCAAGATCTGGTGGAAAAATGTAATAAAGTTCCTGTCTTTGGAGAGTTGTGCTGTAGTAGTTTTCAGGTATTCTTTTAGCGAAGTTACAGTTCCTAATGAGTCTCTAGCTGAAAAAGATAATCTAAGAGAATGTTACGGAGGCTTTTGGATTTATTGGACAAGAGATTAGAGGAGGGTTCTGGGCCAGATATATAGATACATGTGTGTTTGTATGTTATGTGTGTCATTTCCTTGTTAAAATTTGGAATCTTATGCATATGCATAACATTGCCTAAAGAAGAGTACAATGCTAGAGAAGGGTACTTTGGTAGAATTGAGATGGATGCTTGATGTTTAATAACGGGCAGAGGGGATAAAGAGATGAAAGAATGGTGTTGCATACAGACAAAAGGTAACTGAAAGAACCAGCTACAGATGTCATCAGTTGTCTTGGTGAGAAAGTTTTGGCAGGGTAAAATGATTTAGTTTTGGGCTGGAGTTCTCTTCGGTTCCTCACTAAGCTTAAATTCCACTATATATTGATTACTTGAGAATTTATATTTTCAGCTCCATATTCAGATAGACAGCTGTCTGCTTAATATCTCAACTTGATTCCCCCCCTTAGGAATTTCAAATATAACACTTCTAAAACCAGAGGTTTCTTCACTTTTGTTTTGTTTTTCAAGACAGTTTCTCTGTGTAGCCCTGGCTGTCCTGGAGCTAGCTCTGTACACCAGACTAGTCTCAAACTCACAAAGATTCACCTGTCTCTGCCTCTCCAGTTCTGGGATTAAAGGCTTCTGCCACTACCTCCTGGCTTTTTTTCCCCCATTGAAACAGGATTTCTCTGTGAAACAACTCTGGCTGTTCTGGAACTCTCACAGACCTGGCTTTCAGAGATCTGCCTGCTCTGCCTCCCACATGCCGGGATTAAAGGTGTGGGTTAAAACCAGAGTATTGACCTTTTCCTCTGTACCCACATTCTCACCCTTTCAGTGTCCATTACCATTTGCAGCATGTCCATTTGTTCAGTTACACTTTCGTCAAAGCTTCAGAGACTTTCCTGATTTCATAATCCTATGTGTTCATATCCTCTGCAAGTTCTATTTTACTTACAGTATATGTCTTGCATCTGTTTCTGACCATCTTCACTTCTACTTTTCTAGTTCAAACCACATTTCTTTTTCATATAGACTTGATCTCTCTGGCTCCTATTTTGACCTGTAAAAATAGTAATAAGATTTCTCACTTTAGTGGATCGTTATGAGTGCTATAAACTTGGTAAAGCATTGACACACAAAAACTTGCAAGTAAGAATTGTTTTTATGAGTTAAATAATAGTACTTTTCTGTCTGATCTTATTCTTTTTTTTTTTTATTCATGTTTTCTGTTTCTCAAACTTTACATCTTCATTCATTCAAAAATAACATATAATTTCTTTGCTTAAAATCTTTCCATTACTTTCCCATTGCTAAGGTGCTTATTACTTTAAGATTAAAACTTAAAATCCTGGGGCTGGAGAGATGGCTCATCAGTTAAGAGCACTGACTGCCCTTCCAGAGGACCAGGGTTCGATTCCCAGCACCCACATGGCAGCTCACAACTGTCTGTAGTTCCAGTTCCCAGTTCCAGGTAAACACCAAGGCAAAATAAATAAAAATAAATTTATTAAAAAATTTTTAAAAAATTTAAAATCTTGTACTGGGTATATGGTTCAGTTGCTGAAATGCTTGCCTCGAATGCACAAATGTCTGGATTTGAGCTTATCATCATATAAAGCTGGCAGAGACTTAAGAATCAGGACCTCAAGGTCCTCCTCATACAGCAGCCTAGGCTACAAGACTTTCTCTTGGAGGGAAGCGGGGGGATATTGATTCTACATAACCTGGTCCTTGCCTACTGACTTTATTAGCTTTATCTTCTGACCTCTTCTTTTCTGTTAACTAATCTTCAGCCACATTGATTTAATATACGTTGACATACAAATTTCTCGCTTAGGGCTTTTGCACACACTACTCTGTTTATTTGGATTGTTCCAAGGCTATCATCCTTCAATCAGCTATGCCTTAATTTTCAACTTAAATAATACTTTCTCAGTGAAGCCTTCTTTTGATTTTTTTTTTTTTCCCTCTACTCTCAACCCTCAGGTTGGATAAAAGCTACTTTAGGCAAAACTCAGTCCTGCAAACATAACTGATCTCTTAAACACACACACACACAGTTTTTTTTTTTTTTTTTTTTAAAGCAACTCAATTTCATTTTCAAATCTCAAGAATTGGTTAAGTGAATCAAATTGGAAATTGCCATATAGAGATGTAAGGTGCTGTAAGAACCATTTTGTATTTTGAAAGCGTCAGTTTTTGATACTCTTAGACACTTGATTCTGCAAAGGAAAACAGATGGGAATGTGCCTCAGCTGTAGGGTGCTTGCTTAGCATGCTGGAAGCCTGGATTCTAGCCATAGAAATTAGAAAGTGAGCAGGGGACAAAGAGCAACAAAGCATCTCCAGCTTAAAGTATTTTTACATATTCCTGTATTATCAAATCATTCTCTCTCTCTTTCTCTTTCTCCCTCTGTCTGTCTGTCTCTCTGTGTTTTGTGTTTTTTTGAGACAAGGTTTCTCCGTGTAGCTTTTGATATCTATCCTGGAACACTCTGTAGACCAGGCTGATCTCGAACTCATAAAGATCCGCCTGCCTCTTAAAAGTGTGTCACTCTCCCACCCCTGCCAAATCATTCAGATTTTAGGCAGTCTAATGGAAATAAATCTTTTCTTTTGTAGATTAGAGATAAATCTTATTTAGATGAAATTTCTTCTTTCTGTTATGACAGCAACTTCATTGTATTTGTACATTTGTTTTATGGGCTTAAAAAAATTGTATTATTGGTTTAGTGTCCATGCACACTGGGTTGGGTTCATGGGTATCATTGCATGTGTGTTGAGGTAGTCAGGGGACTTTTCAGTAGTGATTCACTCTTTTCACTGTTGGATTCAGGGATTGAATTCATGCCATCAGGCTTGGGCAGCTAGTGCCTTTACTTGCTGGGGCATTTTTACGGGCTCTATTTTAGCTTTTTTTATTGTTGTTACAAAAGAAAGTCATTGAAAATCAGCAGATTTTAGCAACAGGTTAAATTGAGACTTGATGAGGTTTCTACAAATAAAACAAACAGTTCTTGGTAGATAAGGAAGTCAATAGGAAAGTTTTATAATAGGTTTTAGGACTTAAAGAGTTTATACTGAAAACAAAAAAAGTGTGTAGATGTCAAAATTTTATTTTTCAGTTGGTAGTGACCAAGTAAAAAATTTTTATAATGTAGTTGGCAGTATTAATAGCACTTATTGTTTATTTTGCTGGAATATACCAGAAATGTACCTAAGTTCTTGTGCCTGATTAGGGAGAAGGTTGTGAAAACAACTAGTGTGTATTTTAGCTCCTAAGGGAGGGAAAATGGTTCTTTAGAAAGACTATTGTTGAAAAGGTTTTATTGATGGGAAGAATGAAGAATGATAACTGGAAGTAACTCACACAATTCATTGATGAGGGTAAACTGTGCCAGTGGTTATAAATTTGGGTTTCAGCTAGGTGTAATGTTGTGTTCCTATAATTCCAGCACTTGAAGATTGGAAGTAGGAAGAAGAGTAGTTCAAGGTCCGCCTCCACCTACATAGTTCAAAACCAGCTTAGCCTATGTGAGATCCTATACAAAACAAAACAAGAAAGCTGGGAAAAGGTTTTGGGTTTGGGTATAGTTTTGTCTATAGTTGCCTTGGAGGTGAGAAGGGAGTGTCTCCCCTAGAACTGGGTGTGAGTTATGGATGGTTGTGAGCCATCATGTGGAGGCAGGGAATCAAGACCAGGTCCTCTGCAAGAGCAATAAGAGACCTTGACTACTGAGACATCTCTCTAGCCCCCTGCGTTAATTTCTTAGTCTCTGAAAGCCTCAGTTTCCTTTATCTGTAAGGTAGACTGATAAACTCTGTCCTCTAAGATTATTAATATTAAATGAAAGTATTTGATACTTAACACTATGCTTATTAGTAAATACATGATACTTACTGGGTGGAGTGATTATTTAAAGAAATGAGCTTTTTAAAATTAATTAACTTAGTTATTTTGAGACAGGCTCTTATGTAGCCCAGGCTGGCCTTGAAACTCACTGTGTAGCTGAAGATGAAACTTGAACTTCTGTTTCCACCTTCCAAGTGTTGGGATAGAGACACACCAGTTAGTCCTTGGCTGACAATGAAATCCAGGGTTCCATGCATGCTAGGCAAGTACCCTACCAATGGAACAACATCCTCGTCCCAGTGTTAAGTTTCTGAATTAGGGAAGTACTTATGAAAAAATTGGATATTGGATAGGTGAGAAGGAGCTTAAAACTGATATTAAGAATTCTTGCCCAAATGATGATGGAAAGGATAAATAGGGAAATCAAGGAACAGTAGCTTATCTTGCACTGACTGTCTCCTGCCACAGGGTCTTCTAATTAGAGTAAATGAGTAACTCTTTTTTCTAAATGAACAGATGAGTTAAAAATTGATATTATTGTATTCAAAGTTGTGGTAGAATTTTAGAGGAAGGTTTAAAGGGATCTAAAATTAAAGAAGAGTTTTTTGTTGTTTATTTTCTTAAAGAAATTTCTGAAGGATTGGGGAAGATAGCCTTCTCCTCCCCTCCCCTTTAAAAACTGCAGATTAACACAATTTACAAGCCTTCTTTTAGACGGTTATGATGTAACAATGTTTCTAAAGTCAACAAAGGATGTACTTTTTCACTGACTTAGTTTCAAACTCTAATAGTTATAAATAAGAGCAGTTCACAGGATGATGGGCTTTGCAGGCAGGCTAGTCCTACAGTTCCTCACTCTCCAGTACAGGCACATCCCTGTTTTGTGAGGAGTGAATATGTCACACTTCAAATATTTTCAGTAAGAGTGGTCTTTCAATGAGTCTTTTTTTTTACATTCATAATTTGTTTTTGTTTTAACTTTACATATTGAAGTTTTTACAGCATACTTATCTTTTCCTCAGCTGAGTTGATGACTCCTAGAGGGAACTGCTGATAGAGCTGAGGAGTATGAATAGTTTCTCAAGAAAAGTACATTGCTTTTGGCACAAGAAGCAGAGTAAAGGTGAATTATTATTACGTGAAATTTTTCAGTAAAAGTCACTGAAAAGTAAGTATTGTTTTTGTTTTGATTCTGTGTTTCTAGCATAGTGCAAATAGGCAAGAATTGGCAGTTTTTTATGATTACTGTGTAATTATACATTTATGTTTTAGCCACAGAATTTCTGGTATGTGTGCATTTGAGTAAATGAATACAAAAAGACACATAGTTTGCAATATAAACTTGCATGGAATGCTCAAACTTGGATAGTTAGAGTTCAAGGAATCCTTTTCTCCTGTTTATAGGAAATTTAACTAATACTGGACATAGTGGCTCACACCTGTAATTTCAGCACTTGGGGCTAAAACAGGAGAATTGCTATGAGTTTGAAGCTAGCCTCTATTATACATTGAATTCTAGAATAAACTATCTTCAATGTAAGACCTTGTCTCAAAAAACAAAACAAAAATTTGTTTCTATATGTACTTCTTACTGAAAAAGAAAGTTATTCTCTTAAGCAAGTAGGGGAAGCTCTG
The DNA here is from genome assembly GCA_004025045.1 of Sigmodon hispidus. Lineage (NCBI taxonomy): Eukaryota > Metazoa > Chordata > Mammalia > Rodentia > Cricetidae > Sigmodon > Sigmodon hispidus. The sequence goes on from PVIH01014869.1 coordinate 36,251, forward strand.
GAGTTCTTCATTCATTTAGTACAATAGAAGTAGTGAATATTTTTATTGTAACCTAATTTTATGTTCTGTATCTTTGTTTTTCATTAGAAGTTGCTAGTTGAAATAATTAAGAAAATGTTCTTCATATGTTCTTTATATGAAATTATAAAGTAAAATTTTATACTTATAACCAAAATATACATTTGTTTTTTTTTTTTGTTTTTTTTTTTTTAAAACTTTATTTATTTATTTATTTGCCTTGGTGTTTTCCTGGAACTGGAACTACAGACAGTTGTTAGCTGCCATGTGGGTGCTGGGAATCGAACCCGGGTCCTCTGGAAGAGCAGATGGTGCTCTTAACCGCTGAGCCATCTCTCCAGCCCCCCAAAATATACATTTGTAACTAGCTAGAAATTAGCTTTTTAAAAAATTTCTTGTAGATGTGAAATTTCATTCTAGGTTTTATTTAATAATATTTTAAATAAATAAGCATCAAGAAAATGATGTTTTATATTTTCTTTTGGTCACCTAACTGATAATCAGCTATAAAGAAAGATGAAAGAATTTGGTAAGGCATAAAACATTTTTCAGGGAGAGGTAGAAGGAAAAATGAAAAAAATTGATAAGATAAAATTTTTTTTGAGATGGACTTACTATGTATCTTTGGTGTGATGCTTGCTGTATAGGCTAGACTGCCCTTAAGTCCATCCACAGTAATCTTCATTTCTCTGCCACCCAAGTGCTGGGACTAAAGGTATGTGCCACCATGCCCAGCTTGTTCATCATTCTTGAACAATGATACTTAGTGAGATTAAAGAATATATTCCCTATCTTCAAAGATAGTATAGATAGAAACAAAGGAATACATAGCATTTATAATAGTGTTGTGTGTCAATAAGCACAGAGTACAAAGGAATATGGAGAAGGATTTAAATAGCCTCAGAGTGGGTATTAGGAGGAGAACCAATGAAAAGTAGTCAGGAAAGCTTCTTAGAGATGTTAACATCTAAGGTAAGTCTTGATTTTAGAACCAAGAGAAGGAATTAAGGCAGGTTGGGATGGGAGAATACATGAAAACTTACAGATACGACCACACTATAAAGATTCAGGGCCATGAGAATATATGGCTTTCGGGAAAAATGTTAGTTGAGATGGCTGGATTGAGGGGACATTTATTGGGAATTGATAATGGGGGCCTGGATCATGAGGCTTTGCTATTATGTTAATGAGTTTGTATTTTAATGTGACAACACTGAAAAGTCATTGAATAATATTAAGAGGAAAGTGAATCTCTCTGATTTGTAGCTTACTTAGAAAATTACCTGAAAGGCATATGGAATTAGACCCTATTTCTGACCCTATTTCTAGTTCAACACCAAAATAATTATATAAAAAGGTCAAAGCAAAAAAAAAGTAAGTAAAAAGAATAAAAAGGTCAAAGCTAATTCTAACGATTCTGGATTCTGGCTTGGGAAGCCGGTATAAGAGAGGAACAATATATTCTTTCTAATCCCGATGGAATGGAAAAAGGTCTCAAGGACTTGTACAAACAGTAGAGCCACAAATAATTGCTAAAATGTATTACAAGTGCAGGTTGCTTGTTCAGGTTTTGTAGGGTTGCTAGTCTGAGCAAAATATCACATAAATATGCATAGTAATAAACTTCATTTCAAATTTGTATGTCCAGTAAATTGCTAATATTTGAATATAGCCACAGTTGGCCCTCAAATTTTTGAGGGTGTGAATAAATATTCATGAGGAACATAAGATGCATTGAAGCATCTTCTTAAAACATCTCAAATGTCTTCTTTGATTCCTAGTTACATTCTGTACAGTAACTATAGGCTTTGAATTAGAGGACCCCAGGCTAGTTGTCTTCTGCCTGCAGGTGAGTTTTGTTTAATTTGTAGCTTTTAAAAGTAAATTTTAATTTATTGCTTAAAATATAAAATGAGTAATTTATATAAAGTTCATTTTCGTGAAAAACAAGAATAAAAGGTGACCTGGCAAATCAAGGTCCATGTGCTAGCAGTTGGCTAGATTTGGTAACATCTGTACATGTTTTATCTGCCCGAGTCATTTCTCTTACCTGACTGGTCTTACAGACAGTTGTCTTATAATTCCTGTAAACTTCTGATTTATTGAGGTCTCTGGAAAAAGGGAAATTATATAGAAGGAATAATTCAGCACATGGATGTTAACTTCATAAATGTTAGTAGTCCTGTCAGCTGAATATATGTGTTATTTCATCCCCCCAACATTGTTTCCTATTTCACTTTATGGCTGACAGCACTAATATCAAAGAAGTTACAAGTTAGTGACAGAATTGGCTCCCAATTTTTAGGTCTAATATCTTTCATAATATCTTTTCTAGATTTTCCAATTGAGCCATGTGGGCTACTGTGTTCAATGATATTTAATTTATAAACTTATAAGTAAGCATCCATTTTAGAGATACTATTTTAGAAGATGAAAATGAATTAAAAAATTGGTTTAGCAAGTTTAGAACTTTGCACATTTATATATGTAGTACTGTTGGATAACATCTATTATAATTTTATTTGTTAACTTTTGGCAAGTCTGGTTGAGTGGTATTAGATATCTTACCCTGTTATTGATTGTTACTAGTCATTTGCAAGTATTAGAAGTGCTTTCAAGGGGTTGAGAAGATGATGCCATGAGTAAAATACTGTGATGACTAAGTCTGATGATCTGAATTTGAATTTCCAGAACCCACATAAAAGCTGGACAGAGTAATCCCAGCAAACTCCTACAGGACATAGGAGACAGAGACAGGAGAATCACTGAAAGCTTATGGGTTCACTAGCATGGTGGATGCAGCAGTAAACAAAAGGAATCTTGTCTCAAACAACTGCTGTATGTGTGTAATTCTACTCATGCACACACATCATACGCACACTTCACCAAAGAAAAGAAAATCATTTGTTATGGAAACTTGAATAAATTTGAATATTTGTCTAAAGTTAAATTGCTTTTTGGAAATGGTAATGCTGAATATGGATGCTTCTTAGGGAAGGAGTAAGGTTTCTTTTTATCCTTAGAGATTAAATGATTTTTTTCCCCAAATGGAGAAAGATGTAAGATGGTTCATTAGGTTATTCTCTTTAAAACTCTGTTTTTAATCACTTGTAATTCATACTTTTCTTCTTTAAAATCTTTCAGGTGAACATATATTTTTGCTTTTTAATTTGGTTAAAAGCAATTTATTTTTAAAGAAAATATGTCTCCTCTGAAGATATATGGTCCTATCAGAATTCGAAGTATGCAGACTGGGATTACGAAGTGGAAAGAAGGATCCTTTGAAATTGTGGAAAAAGACAATAAAATCAACCTAGTAGTTCACTACAACACTGGAGGAATTCCAAGAATGTTTCAGGTATAACAGATTTTGACTTGTTGGAGTGTTTCCTTAGTGAGATCCTATATTAAATAGACACACTGTGTCATAGTTGTAGTAAAGTGGCCCTGAAAGACTTCTTACTTCCATGACACTGTTACTTTTATGCGTCAGTTCTATAAATTACTCTGTAGTATTGTTGGGTTTAATAATGAATAGGAAGCAGTCACCATTGTTGCAAAGAATTTAAAGATATTTAAGCTATTTTAAAAGCCACATTAACAGCTTTGAACAGTAATGCATATCTAGAATACTAACACTTGAGAGGTAGAGACAGGAAGATCAGCAGTTCAAGGTTATCTTGAGTCACAAAGCAAGTTTGAGGCCAGCCTAGGTTATATGAAACCCTGTCTCAAATAATAACATGATGTGGAACTGTGAACTAAAATTCACCACCCCAAAAGAAAATGACAGTAATAACAATAACCAGAGTCCTAATAGGCCAGATTTGATGGCATACTCCTATGATCCCAGCACTCTGGAGGCTGAGTCAGTAGTAGTTATAATGCAAGGCTAGCTTGGGATACCTTGTCAGAACTTGGTTCAGATGAGATTGGGCACGTATCACAGAGTGATAGGGCCATGAGGAACTGTGTAGAAAAATGTGAGACTGAATATGAGCTAAGTGGTAGCACTTACTTGCCTAGTGTGCTTAGAATCTTGGATTTAGGCTCTAACATCATACACACAAATACAAATTAGATAATCTTAGTTCAAATTTTGTCTTTGAAGTAATTGCTAGATTTATTTAATGGAATTTTTTTTTTAGTGCCTTCTAAAAGTCAGTATCTATGTCCTAAAATCATCCTGTCATATATCTTGGACTTCAATGGATGATTATTCAAGTCATCTTTATAGCTATCTTCTAACTAAAAATTTGAAGATTCATTGTTTCTTGTCACTATCTTTAAAAAAAATAGTTATTGGGTTGGCAAGGTGTCTTAGTGGATTAAGACACCTGCCACAAAGCTGGTGACCTGTGTTTGTTTCTTAGGACCAATATTGTACGAATTCTATTTGATTATAATAAAAACCCATAGCCAGATATTGGGAAAAAGCTAGAATGTGAGAGAGATAGAGAAACAAACCAAAGTCACTTTTCATCCTGCCAGCTCCTTAGGTCTGTGTCTAGGAAATCTCCAAATCCGACTTTTCTTCCCTCAGCCCACCAAGCAAGTGTCCAGGAAAGTTGAAAACCTCTCTTCTGCCCAGCTATCTAAACTTCCTCCTTCCACACTCCTAAAGCTAAGATTGAAGTTGTGGGTCACCACTGTCTGACCTTCATGGCTTGGCTCTGTGGTTGACTCTCCTGATATTCCAGACTAATTTTATTAAATATACAACTCCTTTTGTGTCAAAAATAAGAAAGTTATAATTCATGTAAGAAAAACTATACAATAGGTACAATAACTATATACAATATACACAAGCAATAATTACACAAGTAATGTCTAGTCCAGAAACAATTGACAGATTCAAAGACAATATTTCATTATTTGTCCTATTTTGGTGAGTTCAAAGAATTGTACCTAATTCACTTTTTAATCTTACCTGTATTACTAACTGAAAACTATCTTTTGATATCTCCCAAACTTACACACTTTAATCTCTTAGAGTTTCTTTTCTAAAACTATCACTAGAAAACTATAACTACCTCATCTTCAACTCCCTCAGAGACCAAGAAGGAAATAATATTAACTAAGTAAACAGGAAGTGCAAGCAAGCAACTTCCAAAAAATGTAAAAAAAAAAAACCAAAAACCCAGAAACAGTTGGCTGCCTGGACAGTCACCTCAAGGTTCTTCTGTATCCTTGTAGCATCTATCTTCAGCCTACAGTCCTAGCATATCTGACAGACTTCTCAATGAATCAGGATATTCTTAAAGACTTTCCTACCTTATCCTGGCAAAGTTCATCAGTTCTTTCTATTCTAGCCAGGCAGTGGAGATGCACACCATTCCAGCACTTGGGAGGCAGAGCCAGGAGGATCTCTGTGAGTTTGCAGTCAGGCTGGTCTACAAAGCAAATTCCAGGACAGTCAGGACTGTTATACAGAAAAGCCTGTCTCGAAACAAAGCCAAAAAAAGGCTGGAGAGATGGTTCTGTCCTGTGGTGATGTGTTATATATTTAATAAAACTAGTCTGGAATATCAGAGGACAGATCTACCCATAGTCAATCCAGGAGGGTCAGAGACTGGTAACTCACACCTTTAATCCCAGCATGGGAAAAACTGGGTTTAATCCCATAATTCCAGAGACAGAGATCTTTCTGTGTTTCTGTGAGTTCAAGGCCTAACTACCAGAATTGTAACTCACACCTTAAATCTTAATTTGGATATGAAACAACAGGGTGGAATTTAATGCAGGCATAAGAAGACAGATTATTATTCAGTAGAAGCAACAAGGAGTGAGGCTGAGGAAGTTAGAAGATAGCTGGGTGAGATTTGACTCTGTAGTCTGTTTCCTTTCTCTGATATTCCAGCCCTCACCCACCCATATCTGGTTCTGAGTTTTATTTAATACAATCAGAATTCATGCAATACCGTCTCCTGATATTCCAAACTAATTTTACTAAATATATATCACCACAGGCCCGTATGGTGGAAGGAGAGTATCAGTTTCCACAAGTTGTCCTCTGACCTACATACACATGTGCACACCATATACACTTATACACATATGCACATAAAGTGTAATAGAAACTTTAAATAGTTCTACCCTCGGTACTACTATTCTGGAGCTTAGAGATTCTGATCTTTGAGTTGAATTTAGGAACATAGCTATGCATGGTAGCACATTCCTATAATTATAACATTTGGGAGTCTCATGCAAAGAATCACAACTTTAGACCTAGACTGGTCTGCATAGTGAATCTGGGGCCAGTTTGGGTGCATAGTAAATCTATGTATCAAAACAAAAAAATGGGGTCTAGAGAGATGGCTCGGTGACTAAAATAACATGTACTTTAAAAACTATATTCATCAGGCCTTGAGAGATGGCCTGATAGTTAAGAACATTGACTGCTGTTTGAAAGGACATGGTTTAATTCCCAGCAGCACACATATGGTGGCTCGTAACTGTAACTTCTGTTCCAGGGGATCCAATACCTTTTTCTGGCCTCTAAGAGAACCAGGCAAGAAATATACATGAAGGCAGAATACCCAAATACATAAAAATAAAATAAAATAAATTTAGCTAGGAGGTGGTGGCACATGCCTTTAATCCAGCACATGGGAGGCAGAATCAGGTGGATCTCTGTGAGTTCAAGGCCAGCTAGTCTACAGAGCTAGTTTTAGGACAGCCAAGGCTACATGGAGACACCTTGTCTTGAAAAACAAAAAATAAAATGAATTTTAAAAATTAAAGACATACATTTTAAACTTTATTCTTGAACTTTCCATTTGTTTCTACTTTTGAACTGTGAAAGGAAGTTGTGATGCTTTTGTGTATCACATATATTCTATCCCAACATAGTGGTACATACTTGTAATTCCACACTTAGGAACTGGAAACAGAAAAACAGAGGTCAGATTGGAGTTCATTCAGTAGTGGCTAGCCTGAGTCATATAGTGAGATCCTTAAACAAAAGGAAGATCGAAGGGATGGCTGAAAGGGTAAAGGTACATAGCACATGGTAGAGGGAAACCAATTACCACAGGTATCCTCTGACCTCCATTGGCATTCTATGGCACCTCCCCCCAGTACTCACAAAATGAATAAAATGTAATAAAAAGTTGATTTGAAAAGGTAAATGTGAGCTGGGCATGGTGGCACACACATTTGATCCCGACACTCGGGGCAGAGGCCTGGTGGTTAAGAGCAGTGTGAGTTTGGAGGCCAGTCTCCAGTAGACTCTATAGTTGAACCTAATCTTAAAAAAAACAAAAACAAAACAAAAAACTTTGAGACTAATTTTAGCAATTAAAAGCGCACACTTCTGCAAAAGAAAGACCTCAGCTTAGTTTCTAGTATTCACATGGAGTAGTTCATGACTGCCTGTATGTAGCTCTAGCTTCAGGAAACAATGTCTTTTGGCTTCCATAGGTGCCAGTACATAACCACACTCAGTCATCCATATAGTTAAGCACAGAAATAAATGTTTTTACAGAGGTTATATATTTGAGTTAAATTTAATCAAGAAAGAGGAAGAGAAAAAGATAAATTGGAATGTATGAATTTTAGCAACTTTTAGACAATTTAATTATGATTTGTTGTATACTTTGGGTAAAGAGATAATTTTTTTTTTCTTTTTTTTTAGCTAAGTCATAACATTAAAAATGTGGTATTACGACCCAGTGGAACAAAACAAAGTCGCCTAATGTTGACTTTACAAGATAACAGCTTCTTGTCTATTGACAAAGTACCAAGTAAAGAAGCAGAGGAAATGAGGTTGTTTCTAGATGCAGTCCATCAAAACAGACTGCATGCAGGTAAGTCTTAGTCATCTCATGAGTCTGACATTAACAGGTCTAAAAGAATATACTGACTAAGGGCTGGGGGTGTGGCTCACTTGGTAGAGCCTCTAGAGTTCCTAACAGCTCAGCACCCAGAAACCAAGCATGGTGGACATACATGTAATTCCAGCATTCAAGTAGAGGTAGTAGGATCAAAGTTCAAGGTCATCCTTAACAATGTGATTCAAGGCTAGCCTGAGCTATATATGAGACAAAAAAATGACTGAACATCAATATTTCTGATGAACACTGATAAGAACAATCTCAACAAAATACTGTTGTGCTGAGTTAAGTGTCACAATGCAAAAATTATGCTAAATTTATTTCTGGAATGTAAGAATTGGGCAACATGAAAGTCACTCTACATATAATGCACCACAATAACAGAGTGAAAGACAAAAACCACATAATCATCTCAATTGGTGTAAAAAAATGACAAAAGTTTAATATGCTTTACAGTAAGCATTCTAAATAGACTAGAGAGTAGAAGAAAGCTATTTTGGACTAGAGAGATGGCTCAGAGGTTAATAGCACTGACTACTCTTTCAGAGGTTCTGAGTTCAATTCCCAGCAACCACATAGTGGCTCACAACCATCTATGATGACATCTGGTACCCTCTTCTGTATACTGTATACATAATAAGTAAATAAATAATTTTTTTTTAAAGAAAGAAGAACACACTATTTCAACACAATAAAGGCTGTGTATATTAAGCTTACAGCTAACACGGTTGTGAAAATCTGAAAAGCTTTTTTTCTGAAATCAATAGCAGAATTGCCTGCTTTTTCTACTTTTGTCCAATATAACACTTGAAATCTTTGCAAGAAAAATTGAATAATAAAGAAATAAAAGATGTTCAATTGAAAAGGAGGAAGTAAATATCTCTGTTCACTGATTACTTATATCTGAGTTTTTTCAAGTTAAATGTAACATCAACAGACTGGAAGTGTAGCTGTAGTAGAGTAGGTACATAGCATGCACAAGGTCTTGTACTGACTCATTCCTCCTCCTTGCACAGAGAATGGAGATGTGGCAGAATGAATTTTCATGAATTTAGTTGATATATTACTATACTATTCTTATAAATTAATGTTTTTGTTGTTTTCTGTTTAGTAGCTATCATATGCTCATGCCACCAATTTTGAACTATGTTAATTCAAATATTAGCAATACTGAATGTGAATAGGGCGTGATGGCAAATGTAGGCTGTCCTAGCAATCAGGAAGCTAAAGCTAGGAGACTTATGTTTAAAGCCAGTTTGTTCAACAGGAGAGAAAGAAAAGGGGAGAAGTGTACAATAGTGGTACATAAACTTCCCTAGTACTTGATACTTGGGAGACTCAGGCAGTAGGATTGTGAGTTTGAAGGCAGCCTGGGCTATATAGCAAGACCTTGTTTCAAAAAAGTTTTTAGCACTATTTCAATCTGAAACAATGGTATTGAGTCTGTATTTCCATTTTGTTTTAGTCTACCATAACCATCATATTAATTGAATGACATTCTTAAAGAATTAGTGTAAGCCACATGTGATGGTGCACACCTTTAGTTCCTGTACTTTGGAAGGTGAAAGCAGGCAGATCTCTGAGTTTTAGCACAGCCTGGTCTACAAAGAGAGTTCCAGAATAGCCAGAACTGTTACACAGAAACCCTGTTTTGTTTTGCCTTTTTAATTTTATTTTTTTTATTGTTTTTTGTAAATCAATATCAAACTTTATATAAAAAACCAAAACATTTAGGATAGCTATTTAAAAAAAAAAAACCCATACAGTAATAATACTTCTCTTTTCTCTGAAATACATGAAACGTAAAAAATAAAATCTAAAGTTCCTCAAGCCAGAATAGGTTGGATGGCAGTATGTAAAAAAATGCTAATAGATCCAAGCCTATCACCCTGCACAAAACTCAAATCCAAGTGGATCAAAGATCTCAATATAAAACCAGCTATGCTGAACTTGATAGAAAAGAAAGTAGAAAATATCCTCCAACGCATTGGCACAGGTGACCACTTCCTAAATATAACACCAGTGGCACAGACACTAAGAACAACAATCAATAAGTGAGACCTCCTGAAACTGAGAAGTTTCTGTAAGGCCAAGGACACAGTCATTAAAACAAAACGACAGCCTACAGAATGGGAAAAGATTTTCATCAACCCTACAAGTGACAGAGGACTGATCTCTAAAATATATAGGGAACTCAAAAAACTAGAGCCCAAACCCTGAGTAGCCCAATCAAAAAATGGGTTCAGAACTAAAAAGGGAATTCTCAGCAGAAGAATTACAAATGGCTGAAAGGCACTTGAAAAAGTGCTCGGTGTCTTTAGCCATAAGAGAAATGCAAATCAAAACAACTTTGAGATACCATCTTATACCTGTCAGAATGGATAAGATTAAAAACACAGATGACAGCCTATGCTGGAGAGGATGTGGAGCAAGGGAAACACTCCTCCATTGTTGGTGGGAGTGTAAACTGGTTAAGCCACTCTGGAATGCAGTATGGCGATCTCTCAGATAACTGGGAATCACTCTCCCTAAGGATCCAGCAATACCACCATTTTGCATGTACCCTAAAAACACACATTCCACCCCAAGAGCATTAGCTCAACTATGTTCATAGAAAACCCTGTTTTGAAATTGAATGGAAAGCATTTTATACAAACTAGAGATCCAAAGGGTCTTTCTCATGCTAGGCAAATACCTTATTACTAAACTGCATTTCCTATTTTTATTTTTATTTTGAGTTAAGGTCAGGCTAAGGAGCCTATACTAACTTAGAATGTTCTTACCTCAGTCTCTCACATAGCTTGGATTATAAACATGTACCACCACACCCAGGCTTTTAAAAAAAATACTAATAAATGCATGTTAGAGATTCAGTAAGTCATTGCTGTTATTAGCTGTAAGCTTAACTTTAACATACTCTATGATTTGAGCCAAATCATTTTAATTTTTTAGCATTAGTGGCCTTGATGCACAACAACATATATTACAAGGACTAGTATTTAGATAGCAAATGTAAAAATAACTTGAAAAATCCAGCTGGGCATGGTGACGATTTCTGTCTTCTCACTGTGGAGTGGGGTGTGAGCATTGAAAGTTCAAGGCCAGCCTGAGCTACAGGTGAGATAATAAGTGCTGGCTACTCTGGACTGTATAGTAATACTCCCTTCCTTCATACCTTCTCCACAATAATAATACATGGACTAAAGAAAGAAGAAAAGATGTTATAAAATATTTACAAAAATAAAAAAGAATTAGCATTAGTAGTATTATCTGGTACAAGGTAAATTGGTAAGTGCTTAAGATTGTAACACTAGATTTCTTTCACCTAAATAGATTTTGAATCAGAGATTTGAGTTTAAAAAAATAAAATGATAGATTGTAGTTAAAGGAGAAGATTGAATTTTAATAATCTCTGGGTGGGAAAGATGATCTCCGAGGCAAAAAAAAAAAGAAAAAAAAAAAAGATACAAAGCTTTAGCCAAAGTGTCACAGAGTAATTTCTTTCTAAAGTTCTGAGAATTGAATCCAGAGCCTCACAGATGCTAGCCAAGCAATCTACTGCTGAGTCACACATAATAGTATGATAATATCATTAACATTTTGATAGGGTCTTTGTAAATTGTACAGGCTCTACTCAAACTTGTTCTCTCATATGACATAATGTTTTGTTATTATAAACAACACCTATTATAAATAAGCTAGTGGGGGCTGGAGAGATGGCTCAGCGGTTAAGAGCGCCGTCTGCTCTTCCAGAGGACCCGGGTTCGATTCCCAGCACCCACATGGCAGCTAACAACTGTCTGTAGTTCCAGTTCCAGGCAAACACCAAGGCAAATAAATAAATAAAGTTTAAAAAAAATAAAAAATAAAAAATAAATAAATAAATAAATAAATAAATAAATAAATAAATAAATAAGCTAGTAATAGATAAAGAACCCGAGAATTGGGGAAAAAACTGACAAAAATGAATTAAGGGAAGTAGCTAAATCTTAAGCATGAAAAATGCTCAAATTCATAAGTAAACTTAATTTCTTTTTAATCTTACTCATTTTAATTTTATGTGTGAGTGTTTTGCCTGTATGTATGTATGTGCACCACCTGTGTACCTGGTGCCTGTGGAGATCAGAAGAAGGCATTGGATACCCTGAAACAGGAGTTAAGGATGGTTGTGAACCACCATGTGTGTGCTGGGAATCAAATCAAACCTGGGCAAGGACAGCACTGAGACATCTCTCTGGCCCTTAAACTCAAAATCTTCACGTGATCATGGCATCTATATGAGGAAAGCAAGATAAGCATTATACACATTCGTAATTTTGGAATACCTTGAACTTTTTTAATGAGCACGAATTTCTATGGAATGGAAACTATTCTGCTTGGTTAGTTTTTTTTTTTTTTTTTTAATTAACTAAAAATTATTTTTACCTTTATTTTTGTGGATATGTATGTGGGCCCACTTACCATGCCACATTGTGTGCACACATGTCCAGAGAACTTTTTTTTTTTTTTGTTTTTCTTTTCATCATGTGAGTTCCAGAGATTGTTTAACTCTGGTGACATGTGCCTACACACAAATACATATATAACTCAAAATATAAAATTTTTTAAATGAAAAGTATACTTGTTACAATTTCTGAAGTTTTCTTAACATTGGTGTAAGTATTAATGCCCTGGATACAGTGGTTTACTCTTCCATACTATTAATTTACTGCTTTTCATAGTTTTCTTTTTGTCTTATAAACTTTTATGCTACTAAGTAGCCTCACCTCTTGTGTTTATTCTTTTATTAGAGCTCTTATTCCTAAATGTTACTGTGTATATCAGTTGCACATTCTGTGAGAGAATTGGCTATTCCATTTCTATATTATATAACAATAATAATGATGAGTACTTTTATTAAATTATGTGGATTTTTTTTTCATTTTTGTCCACCAGCTATGAAGCCTTCTCAAGGATCTGGTAGTTTTGGAGCTATTCTGGGCAGCAGGTCCTCTCAGAAGGAAACTAACAGACAGCTTTCTTACTCAGACAATCAGGTATGTTCATTTGAATCTTCTGGCTTTTTTAAAAAAAAATCAATTAGCATAGATATATTAAGTAGTTGGCATGGTGTGGAGTTTATATAATGATCTCCAATGTAGCTGACCTTTATCACTTTGATTACCCCAATCTCTTTGTTTTTCTAAAAACTGTTTTTAAGTATCATCACAAGGTTGCCTTTTTTTTTTCTCTTGATTTTTAAAGACAAGGTTTCTCTGTGTAACCCTGGCTGTCTTTGGAACTTGCTCTGTAGGCCAAGCTGGCCTCAGAGATCTGTCTGCCTCTGCCTCCCAAGTGCTAGAATTAAAGGTGTGCAACACCATAAGTTCCTGTATTACAATTCAATTTTACATTCTTACATAGTTACTAAACACATAACAGCTTTATTTAACCTTTGCTTGATGTCCCTCGGTAATCAACTACCACAGTAGTTTTTAGAATCAAGGATTACTTTACTTGTTATAAAATCAAGCATGTTAAAAAAAAAAAAAAAAAAAAAAGCCTGTAGTACTGCCACTTACTGAAACACGAATTCTAGTTGTTATTAAATGACAGCTCAAAGCTAGATATTGGGGGAAAGGCTAGAATATCAGAGAGAGGAACAGACCACAGTCAATTCTTATCCAGCTATCTTCTAAAGTCTTCAGCCTGGCTTGTCGCTTCTACAGAATCTCGCTCTGTCTGCCTACGCCTGCTTTAAATATCTTCTTTGTCCAGTTTCTTCACTTCTAGGTTCAACTCTGCATCATAATTCTAGAGTTAAGATGAAAGGTGTGAGCTACTCCTGTTTGGTAGTTAGGCCTTGAACTCTCAGAAACCCTGAAAGATCTTTGTCTCTGGAATTGTGGGATTAAATGAGTAGGTTACCACCCTCTGACGCTCCTGGCTTGACTCTGGGTGGATCTGTTCTCTGGTATTCCAGACTGATTTTATTAAATACATCACCACAACTTACAGACATGGGTCATTGATGGATGAAGGTTCTCAAGTTTCCTGAGCCTCACTAGCTACTATTGAGGGGCTAGCTGACTGTGTGCTCTACTGCTAGAAACAGCCTCAGAAGGTTTGGTGCTATTTCTTTGATGCCTTTGGGTCTGCTGTAAATCATGATCTTTGCCTTTACATTATATGATGCTGAACTATTTTACTGAGATCTTCCCTTTGCTCTGAACAAAAGCTTTCATTCATAATATTCAGCAAGCTGAGAGACTTGGTGTGTACAAGTAATCAGTCTTACTGCAGATTAGCAATTGTCTCTTAATTGGTTTGCAAAGGAAAGCCAGGTATAGAAACAGAAATAGATTTGTACAAAGAGGTGATTGCTTAGATAATACTGGATTGAACATTAAGAGCTAAATGACTTTTAGGTTCTTTTCATGGTTTTGTTTTTGAAGTCGTTTTTTTATGTATATATTTGTGTGAACGTGTATCTTTGTGCATCACCACAGCCCAGCAATAAATGTTTATAATCTATAATATTAATTTCACGCAATTTTCTGTGTAGTCATTGGGTGCTCCTGGAGCTGAGGTTACATACAGGTTGTTGTGACTGCATGATGTAGGTGCTAGGAAGGAAACTCTTCTCCATCTTTGAGAGCACTCCATTGTAGGTTTTGGTGTAAAATATATTCATGATCAAAATTTCAAATAATAAAAGGCCACAGAGTTGGCTTAGCAGTTAAGAGTATTGTTGCTCTTCCCAAAAGATTTATGTATATAATTCTAAGAACCTACATGGAGCTCATCCAATTTCTGTAACTCCCATGTGACTCACAGCCATCTGTATATAACTCCATTCCCAGGGGATTTGATGTCTTCTTCTGACCTCTGTTGGCATTCGGCACACATGTGGTGCACAAACATACATGTAGGCAAAACATAAAATAAGAAGTAAATAAACTTTGTTTTGCAACAACAAAAAAGGCCAAACTATAGATAGCATGCTACCAAGTATATATAAAAGAATATATATTTGTATTGCTTACAAGAAATAAGGAAAGAACAGCAGGTAGGGAGAATAGGTAGTGGAACTTGGCAGGTAAGGTAGGGTAATAGCAAAGTTCAGTCTGTATCTTTATAAAATATTTTAATGTCAGTACTTTTGAGTTAAAAAAATTTGTGAAAGATTTACTTATTATGTGTACAGTATTCTGTCTGCATATATCCCTGCGCGCCAGAAGGAGGCACCATTTCTCATTACAGGTGATTGGGAGCCATCATGTGGTTTCTGAAATTTGAACTCAGGACCTCTGGAAGAGGAGTCAGTGCACTTAACCCTGTGTAAGGGTGTCAGATCTTGGAATTACAGAAAGTTGTTAGCTGCCATGTAGATGCTGTGGATGATGGGAATTGAACTCAGGTCCTCCGGAAGAATAGTCAGTGCTCTTAACAGCTGAGCCATCTGTTCAGCCCCTGAGCTACATTTCTAAACCTTGTCATCATTGTACATCTTGATCAGGATGTATTTTTCCCCCAAAACATCAGTTCTCATCTGATCACTAGAACACGTCTTTCTGTACTTTTTGTTTTGCAGACATTTCTTTTGAGATACAGTGTTACTTTGTATCTCAGAGTAGCCTAAATTGGACTGTGTAGCACAAGCTGCTTTTGAGCTTACAGAAATCCTCCTGTTTTGGTCTCCCAGATGCTGAAACTGCATACTTCAGCCATCATTCTTGACTTTTGTTGTTGTTAGTAATTAAAAATAGTGTTCTTGCCTTCTGCATCCAGACATGCCTCAGGATTTTGTGCATATCTCTCTCTCT